>JAVSBT010023232.1:0-18686 GCA_033118115.1 Pharyngocirrus eroticus
AAAAAACATTCTGATCGAACATAAATTTAAAACACGTCTATCATAACGATAATAGGTCAATTTCATATGTTAAATTTTCAAAAGAATGCGGCTTGAAACTAGATTCTGTATCTCTTGTCAGTTTAAGCTTGGCATTAAAATCTTTCCATTTTGGCATTATTTTATATGTATATTGCTAAAAAAAACTTCCCTACAATTCCCTTAATAGTTTAAATTTATACATTTAAACTTTGGACAAAATGTTTTAGCTCTTAGGTCATAGAACTGAAATCAGGGCTGGGACAAGGCAGTGGCTAGCTGGCACCCTCAGCAAGTCAACATAATTGCGCCCTAAATATCAGGGCTGCAATTATAAATATAATCATGTCTGTAGAAAAATTCTTATCAAATTTCACATACCACTTAGTTGGTAATTTAAAAAGCCTTATCAACTATAAATGATTTAAATACATTATTGTCATGGTAAAGCTAAGCTTCATCACCAAGAACATTCAAAAAATATAAACAAACATGCCACTATATTGGCAAAATATAATATCATCATTATCTTATCTAAAGCAGCGCTGTATGTTTTTAAATTCCACATCTGCATATACAGTTCTTGACAAAATTGTGAGATTATCCCATGAAAATAAATACTTCTTATTAAAAATATTATGTCTGAAAAGGAATTCATCAGGTATTTCTCCCTCTCTTGCAAAACATATCTTATGATAGCAGAACCTTTGCTAGGGCCTCCTAGCTTGGTCTATGACTTTTAAGTCATAGACCAAGCTAGGAAGCCCTTTAATTTAAAAAAAAATCACATTTCTCAACTGAAAGTTAATATTAGTGACTTTCAGTTGAAATCAAGAGAAATATGAAAAATCAATAACAATTTCCAACTGTGTGAATCTATTCATAGAAAGGAGTCTAAGACTATTTGAAAGAGAGCAGTTCTTATTAAAATATAACACAAACTCTGGCACAATTAAATTTTCATGAACAATACCATTCTTGCACTACATCATATTGGAATTTGGTAAATTTAACAATTAACTTCTGGATTTTCTTCATTTATTTGTAACTTTTCTGATAGTGGATGATCTTTAGAAAAGTTTGACTTAGGCTTAAAAATGGGTGCTCTGTCTTCTCTTCTCACTGCTGCCCTCTGTCGACGACACCACACCCAGATATGTATTGGATGTCCACAAGAGAGGACTACCAAGAGAACTACCAACAAATTGGCCTGAAAAGAAAAAGATAAGTTTGGATCATACTCTAGACTTGTAAGCAAGAATAACTAGATCAGAACTAAGCATGAAAATTCAACTTGAAAAAAGAAATTTGAATAACAACGTACGACTAATGGATCATTGTCTAAAGGTCCCAGAATGAGCAAATATAAAGGATACTGTAACAAGCTGAATAATGCTGACACGGTCATTCCAAGACCAAATAATTTGCCAAAATGTTCCATAGGAAACCTGAAATTGAAAAATTAAAACTAGTCAACTGGACTGGTCGATTACAAAATCATAAATCTAAGCAAGTGAACAATTCAGCATTCTGATAAATCATGAATAATGATTCGAAATAAGGTATGGGATATGAAAAAAATATAAACATATTACTTCAAAACACTTACGCATTGGCAATAAAAGCTGTATTAGGCCCATATAAACAAGCTCTATGTACAATGTGGAACACAAACGAAGCATACTGGAGTTCTAGAACAGGAATTGTTATTGCAATGGATAACAAAATACCTGCTACAGTATCCAGGAGAAAGGAAGCTATGCTCATTTCTATTCTATCTACAAAAGAAAACAAGAAAACACACATATAAAAAACGGTAACTAGAAAAATATATCTGGGAATGCATTCTTCCACTTTACCCAAAAGCATTTTAACACTCCTTTTTACCTATTTTTTTCCCTTCTTGTGTACTTTCTCTGGTGTCTTTAGTTTGTTTCTTTCTATCCATCAGCATACCACTCAGAGGAGCAATAAATATTCCAAAAAACTGCATGGACGCATAAATAGAGAGATATTTACCAACTGAAAAATGCACAAAATACACACATAGAGATATGAGATTGTTTTTACAGCCCTATGCTAGCATTGTAAATAATATTTTTGTAAATATTTAGAACAAAATATGTATTTATTATTTGACTATCATAATTATATTCATCAAAGATTTGGATATGAGTAATTCTTCTTAAACAAACAGAAAGCTTATTTCTCCAAGAAGGATTACTTATGAAGTCAATAGTGAAATTGAACATTTATGCTGTCATTTGGCGCTATCAAAACAGGAGGAGAGGTTACTCAAAATTGTCTAAAACGACTTCATTAATTTATTTCATCAACAGTATAGTTTCAATATATCCTTTTAAGTTGGAAAATGCTGTTAATACAGCATTATAAAAATGGTGATAATTGGTCTATAAATAGTTCTTCTCCTACCTATTTGGGAATTGCTATCTGTAAGTCTGTTCAACATCGTGTTCAGTCTGCCAACAAAACTCCAATTAGCAAAGCGTTGACAAGTGAGCCAAAACAAATCCCACAAAAACAACTTGCTGAAAACACATTCTTTAAAACTTGGAATTTTTTTATCAGCTTCAGCTTCTTCTGATTTTGTTTTTTCTTTCACTAGACTTTCTTCCACAGATTTATCAACAGTTGTTTTGATAGCTTGAGTTGAATATTCCGATTGGTGCAGTGTCTTGTCCTCTGAGCTATCATTTTTCTCTCCAGGACAGAGATGTACAATTTTAGTCAATGGGAAATTTAAACGATATCCCTCTGGTGGTGGGAATGGAATTCTCTTTTTAGGCAGCTGACAAAAAGTACTAACAATACAGATTGTAAAAATGGCAATCAGAAATAGAAATGATCCTCTGACCGGAATACCTCCTTCATAGGCAAACTAAAGAAAGGGTTAAAAGAAACATAAATGAAAAAAATTGTAGTCAAAATAATGTAGAGGGTGAATATGTTTATCAAGATTTTATATGCTATGATTTCTAAAACTATAAGGTCTAAGTGGGGAAGTAATAAATACATTGATAATACACTCAAATTATGATATACAAATTATACATACCTGTATATGTTATATAATATTTACACAGCTAAAAGCTCAGTGAAAAGGTAGCTTTACATTGAGAATTTTATTTTATTATCAGCTCATAAAGATTAAGTTTTAACTTCGTTAAAACAAGCTAAGAGACATTCATCAATTTTGCATTTTGATAAATATATCAATAACTTGCTCATATAATATCATTATGTTGTCTTACTGACTCTGCCAACAACACTGTTTAATTTCATCATTGCATAAAACATTAGGACTTTGTTATCTTTGGCAAACTAAAACTATCCAATTGTAGCTTAGTTTTCTTTTTCACATTTACTGCAGAACTGATAGGTTGGATTATTTTGAATAAGAGAAACACTGCAGTCATATCACCTTTTTGTTTTCAAGATGTTTAAGTAATCAATGAATCAGGTTTTCCTCACATATCTTATCACATGATGATAGAATGGACTGGATTGGAATACTCACTTTTACCAGAATTAGAATGAAAGCACTTGAATCATAGGCACCACACATCAGAGATATAATTGTAGAGCGCTTGCTGACAAAAAGATTTGCAAGTTGAAAATTGGTCATCAACAATAGGTATCCTCCGTATGACAACAAGAACATTCCAGGGTACAAAATAAATGAATTTTCTGCAAAAAAAGGTGAAATACAATGTAGTTAAAACCTTGTTTAAAAACATGTCATGAAAGCTGAAATTTGGCTGGTATTCATTTCACATTTGATGAATCACCAAGTGATTAAAAATTAACATCCACAATCCCCAAATAAAGGTATAATTGTTTTCAACATTATCTGGTTCGTTTACATGCCAATTGACATGGGCCTCACCTTTTTCGACATAATATATATATCTTGAAAACCAGTGAAAAAATATTTCACTTAAAGTGCCTGCACCATTTACATCAGTTGCTTTAAGAGTTTCTGGGATAAAGTATAGGGTAGTGGACCAGTGGTATACCAATTCCTCACCTTCAGTACAAGTACTTTTAAATTGCCCAGTTTCGGGGCCTTTTGCATGGCTTTACATATTGCACACTGAACATGTTATGCATAAGGCTATCAAAGCTTGCATTAAAATTCCAAGACAAATACAAATGACAAGTAAACACTCATGATTATCAATTACTAGTAGCATTACTAGTGTACATACACTGATTACATTATCATTATTTCAAAAGATTAGGTCGCAATATATGGTCCTTAAACATGTAGGTCATGAAGTGTATTGATTCTATGATATCCTGACAACTTTTGTTATCCAATGCCCTAAAATCAGATGGATTAAGCTCAAACTGAAGAAATCAATGATCAATTTGTCAATCAAAGTGGTATAGTTAACAAACAAGTTCCTGTTAACTAAAGTTTGACTGATCCCATAGTGATATCTTGTGATAAGTCTCACTTGAGTAACAAGAGCTCAATTATTTCATCTGAGATCACATCATACTGAAGATGGGTATAGGGCTAGAGGGAAAAACTATTAAGATTAAGATAATATATCTATATCAAGCTACTTTTTTACCTCAGAGAAACCACAGCTAGTATGAGTATTAAGGACATTTCTAAGGGCCCTTCCACTACTTTATAATGGGATTAAAACTGCAAGTTCCCTGGTCCTTCGGGTACATTGACCCCCTGATAGCTATGTAAAGAAATCCTGAATGAGGGTATAGTCGGAAGCTGGCCAACTGGCATCCAATGTCTCTAAGTGACTTTCTGTGAAACTATTCTCTAAAACTATAGTAGCTTCCATGATGAAACATGGAAGATAGATAATAGTAAAGTGGTTAAATTATGAAAATAATTGCGGAATGGAATTCTAGAAGAAAAACATTTAGATCGAACATAAATTTAAGACACTTCTATCATAAGGATAATAGCATCACCAGGGTATTAAACTTAATCATTGCAATAGTTGACAGAAAAAAGACCTGTTGACTTAGAGTGGGACTAAAACCCACAACTTAGGATAAATTAACCCTTCCAGTTGGTAGAACAGTACAAAAGGTTATCCCATTTTTAGTTAAAAAGTTGTGGGTTCCAGTACCACTCTAATAAGCTGACAGCATTTATTTTTATGTTAATGACTGCAGTATAGGTTTGATACCCTGATGATGAATACAACAGATAGCTATGTACTTAATATGTCGAAATAAAAACTGGTTTAGTGATTACTTGTAATGTATGGTTTAGCTCATAGGCATAATGATATAACCTAAATAACATCATAGGATTTATCAAGAAACATATCATTACATGAATAGAAGTACATGTATTTCAATTTACCTTTTGATGAGAAAGCTATCATCAAAGCTGCAGATACATACGTAATTCTGTAATAGAAAAAAAAGTATTACCATGAAATGCTGTATGCAGTTGTATATACAATTTATATCTGGTCCTGATAAGTGATATCCATAACATCGCATTTCCTTGGCTCACTGGAACCAACATCAACATTATATCTAATTATCAATCTGGTACTGTAGTGTTAGGGAAAATAATGCCAAGGCTAGTATTATTTGCTTGAAACAGCACACTAAAACTTTCTGTTTTTTTGTACAGTTGTTTTTTGTAAAGTCTTTGCATCTATTATCCAAACATTTTAAAATAAAAAAATTGGTATTTTTTACTTCGACAAACATTCTATAGTCACAAAACTATTGATTTGAGGAAATTTCTTTGTATTTGCCATTGGTTACTTTTTTGTAAAAAGAGCATGCATAATTTTGAATTTAAAATGTTACTTTCCAGTTTCCTGCAACAGATTAATAATTGCCATGTCATTATAATTATATATAAAAGTAATGTCACAATAACAACAGAAAAAATATGAAGTAAACTTTGTGCACTACAGGGTAAAAAAAATTCAAATTGTGAAAGCTGTATAATTGTAATAAGTTACTTTAGTAAATTGATCCTGTTAAACTTACATGCTTACAATTCTTGCGACTCGTATACCAAATCTGTCAATGATGAATCCATTCAAAAACAAACTAATACCATTCAAGCATACAGCTAGGGTGTAAACGAGGTTAAGATGAGAAGCTTGTTCACGACATATTGCAATAAAATTAGTAATAAGTAATGCATTATTACTAGAGTTGTGTGTCAAAAAAGTTAAGGAAGAAATGTTCCCCTCATAATTCTCTTCATATTGAAGAGTAGAGCTTTTATTACTGTCACTGACACTGTCCAAACTTCCGACACTTTGCTTTATGTTTCTGAATGAAATGTTCCTTAAGTCATTATCACAGGTGTCAGAAAAGTATCCTTCTAGCTTGAATATGTACTCAAGTGATGCCCATCCGAAGACAGTTCCCCCAAAAAGCAGTACTTCTAGGGTTCCAATTGCGACAAAAGTCGCATGCAATGTTTTGGTGGCCATGTCACATTACCTGATGTATGCTATACTTCCTCCGTCCTTAGAGAGTTCCTAGAATTTACACTTGGCGCATGAGTGGCGTTCTGAAGGGTAGTCTTATCTTTAGCTGACACTTCAATCCAGTGGCTGTTATATCGCTATATAGAATTGGAATGACTTCAATGCATTAACTCCAACATCCACGTTCACAGTAACGTAGCGGCAAACACAGAATGTAGTAAACAATAACCTTTGAAATGGCTGATTTTTGACAACGGTATGCTTACACAATGCACTTTTATCATGAAGCAATGAAGTTCATTGAGATAATACCAAAACCACCCCTATAAGAAACATCTACGACCACTTTTCTTTTCTCCTTACAGGTTGATTTATTGAAAAGAGAAAAACGACATGGTGCCTCATTATGACATGAGTAAGAAAGCGGATAATGAAACAGAGGAGTCCAAGCGAAAAAGATAGCGAAGAAACATCAACTTTACTTGTTAACAAATCCATATCCTCACAAAAACCAGCAGAAACATTCCTAAGTTTCGGCAGATATGAAATATGGTACTACAAGAATTTGATTGTGATGGCCTTAGCTTTTGTCTTTATCTATTCTGCTTTTACACCACTCCAAAGTCTTCAAAGCAGTATACACAAGAAGAATGGACTAGGTACAGTGGCGATAGGGGCTATGTATTCAGTGACAGTCATTTTTTGTACTTGCTCACCATTCATTGTGAGGTTACTAACAGTAAGGGGGACACTTTTAATATCCTGGGGTTTCTTCCTTGCCTTTGTAGTGAGTAATCTCTATCCTCGATTCTACACATTAGTTCCAACAGCCGCTTTACTTGGGTTGTGTTCTGGACCATTATGGACAGCTCAAGGGACCTATGTGGCAGCTTTGGCCACCAATTTTGCAGATGCTTTTGGCAAGGAAGTCAACACTTGCATCAACATCTTCAACGGTATTTTCTTCTTTATTGTTCAAACAACACATATTTGGGGTAATGCTATATCATCTGTAATTTTAGATAAACATAAAGGAAAATATTCAAGCCGATTTCATTGTGGGAACAAGTACTGTCCCAGAGATGCATTTCAAGTTGAGAAAGATCGAACTCAGATGGATGGTGCAATGATCCAATCAGTGAATATTTTAATTGTGATATACATTATTTTGACTCTGGTTGGAGTAGTTATCACATATTTCTTTTTTGATGATACTACATATCCTCCTTTTGAAAACAGACCACATTTTCATGAGAGGAAATCAAGTTTGTTTCAGCAATTATTTGCAGTCAAAAATATCTCAAAAGATATAAACATTATTCTGTTAATACCTCTGTTCTTTTATACTGGGCTCCAAGGTACTATGATATATGGTGACTATCCTGTTGTAAGTATCCCATTGATTAGATCATAACCAAAAGTACATGTATTCATGTTAAATCTGTACAATGAAAAATACAAGGCTGTCAACCTTTGGAAAATTAAATGAGTGAGTTTTTCAAAAAAAAACAATTTTATCGCAATTTTCCCAAACATTGGATTGGTGTGGTGCAAATTACTGTTTATCCTAACAAAAACATATATATATGTAAATCAATATTTTTCTCAATAAATAAACATGAATTCACTGAGAATACATGAGAAAAAAATGGACTAAGGATATGAGCATGTAAATGACACACACTAAATGCTTGAGAGTTGACAGGCCTGAAAGTAATATCTTTTTTAATACACTAGTATATACTATATATTAGTGAAGTGAATTTACCTCATTTAAATATAACTGTTGCTGACAGGGTGCAAATTACTGGGGAACTACACAGTTATCATCTTTGTAAAGTAAAGTGAGTTCTCTTGAATTTTAAAATAAGGCCATTTCCTTAAAATGCTACTTGTCCTCCTGTTAAAAAATTGTTAGTGTACTTCCTGTAGCATATTTGTGTTAATGTTGTCAATTTTGTTTCCTGTAGATAGACTCATAGCCACTCTTTGAACTCAAAATTATATTTTCAGGCTTTTACCAGCTGTGTTCTTGGAATTGATCACATTGGATTTTCTTTGATTAGTTATGGATTCTTTGATGCTGTAGCTTGTCTTATGATTGGTCCATTATTCAAGTTCTTAAGTCAGACTGTGATCTTCTTTATCGCTATAATTTTGAATAGCATTCTTCTGGTCTTCATGCTTTGCTGGAATGCAATGGATGGACCTGTAGAGTTATTTTTTATCATACCAGGACTGTGGGGGATATCCGATGGAATTTGGCAAGCCAATACTACAGGCAAGTTGAATTATAGGATCTGTTCTGCAATTTATCAAATTTGAGTTGGTTTCATTATTTAGTATTTACCCTTTTTGTCTTTTAACGGTTGGTCTCGATTCAAGTGACGCCATGGCAATATACCGCATGCATATGCCTACTTGTCTGGGGGCGTGGGACATGGGTAGTGTTTAATGTGCTTAACTCCCAAACGGAGAGGGGTGGGAAGTTTGGGTATCGGACTGATCGCTAAACCATATAAACGGGTATAAATTGCATACACCACTACTTTAAGATAATCTCCTAACCAGAAGAGCTGGTGATTGCAGTTTTATCAAAATTAATTTAATATTTTTTGCAAGCTGTTGACTCATTTTGAAATTACATGGATTTGGATATTTTTCCAAAGAAATTCTGTCTTGCAACTTAGTTTATGCAAGTCAATAGCACCGTTTTGAGTTCGCTGCTATCCTGGTGGTAATTGAGGTCTTTGCAGGGGGTATAAAAGTGTTACGGAGAAAAAGCCAGGCCACTTTACGTTACAATATGGGTTAGTGTCTAGTGACTAGAATGACAGCTGCTATCATGATAGTAAAATGTTGTTTGAATCTTAATTTTGTCTATTTTTCATTTGCTTTTCATTTTTCATTTTTAAACTATTGCGAAAAGGTTGTTTTATTGCTTCCCGGCAAGGTTTTTTTCTGACATGT
This sequence comes from Pharyngocirrus eroticus, assembly GCA_033118115.1. Lineage (NCBI taxonomy): Eukaryota > Metazoa > Annelida > Polychaeta > Saccocirridae > Pharyngocirrus > Pharyngocirrus eroticus. The sequence continues at coordinate 9,453 of JAVSBT010023232.1, forward strand.
GTTTGTGAGGAAAGCCATAGTGCACGTGCTATTATGGTTAAGACACATAAAAAATATCTTTGTATGATTGAGCACGAGCAATGCCAAGGTGAGCTCTTATACCCCCCATATTGTAACTTAAAGTGGCCTGAGTTTTCTCCGTAACACTATTATACCCCCCGCAAAGACCGCAATTACCACCAGGATCGCAGCGAACTCAAAACGGTGCAATTAACATGTGAAAATGACACGAACATTTACCCTGAGCATATCCTTTGTGGTTAAAAAAACATTTTGTAAATCAAAATTATAGAAGTTATTCTTTCATTGAAACTCCCAAATGAATGGAATGAAAATAGAAATCTTACACTGCATATAAGCTTATATTTTATATTATGTTGCAGCATTCATAGCTCTGTTATTCCCAAAGAGAATGGAAGCCGCCTTTGCATCATTCAGACTCTGGCAGGCACTTGGATTATCCATTGGATTTTTCTACAGTTCTTTCCTGTGCATGACAACAAAACTGTTTATTAATCTAGGCGCATTGATTTTGACTGTGATTTTATTTATTGTGTTAGAATGTAAGTACATAATTGATAATGACAGAGAAATGCTTTTGATAGCGGAGAGTGATGTAAAAGTTTCAGAACAGTGAAGGAATAGGTTTGTAAGGTCAAACGTGAAAAGGCTCATATCCGGCGACACCTGCTCGTGCACAAGTATTTTTGTATCATTAGGAAGATACAGTTTCCAAACTTTCATCTTCCTTACTATATTCTTTAGGTAGTGTGCTTACATGACAACACCTGTCCTCTGAAATCTAGGACAGCAAGACTTACACACCGAATGGGGACTTATATTTATTTTTCAATCAGAATGAAATTGAACTAATGTAATTTAATTATTTTGAAACTAATAGTTCATTAGTCCTTAAGTTTATTTATATTACACAAAAGACATGGGTCAATCAACCTATTTTTCACTAAATTGTGCTCCAAATTATTTTTCTTCAAAAGTATGTATATTTTCGTGAATGAAAATAGACCAGAAAATTATATCAAAACTTGCAAAACAGAATTTTCATGGGATTTTTCCATATTTATTAGGAATATATAAAGATTTTACATTAAACAAGATGTTTTAGACTAGAACAAAATAGGAGATGAGATAATGAAACAACAAAGTTTCTAAAATAAATTTTAGATCTTTTTGAAAACAAATCACTTAACAATATGATTGATACAATTCAGTCTCTGACTAGTTATATTTCATCTTCAATCTTCAAAGTCATCATCAGATTCAAATGCACTTGGTGTCCTGTCACTTAGTGATGCTCTTTGTCTGGAAATGTCATGTGGATTTAGACTTGGCAGCCAAGTTGTAGAATCTGGCATGACATAGTTCTGTTCTACAGCTGCTTTCCTCTCTTGCTCTTGAAGTTTAACTCGTATTTCTGTGGCCACATAGGTGGTGCTAGCAAAAACTAGTAATCCCAATGCACAATAGATACATACATGGGTGCATGTGTAACGTTTTAAAGTGATCATAATAAGGATGCCAAGAATTTGCCACACTCTGTAATTTGAAAAGGCTGCCTCTTTGCTTGTTTTGTACAAAAATCCAATAAATGCTGAAAAATAAATGAAGAAAATACAAAATTCGTTATTTTCTACTTATTTACTCTTTTATTAATTATATTGCCACAAGTCTGATAAGTTTTATGTTGCATTTAGTTTGCAATATATTTTGTAACTATTTTCATTAGCATCATCTGGGAAGGGCAAGTCCCAAGAAGTTAATTACTCTACCACTGACTATAATTGTCCACTAGGTGGCTGTATATATCCATAGTCAGAAAAAAGATTATTCACTAGTTGCTTCTTTTAAATCTAAGAACTATATTGAAAGGGAAAAATCCAAATTAAAAAATTATAGGTCGACTCACTCGGAAGACAGAAATTCCTACTTCCCACAATATAGTCCTTAGATTTAAAAGAAGCAACTAGTGAATAATATTTTTTCTGACTATTGGTTGGAAATACAAACTCTTCACTTACCACTGATTTGGACTTGAAGGATCCCATCTGCACATCCACCCATAGCCGCCAAAACCAAGAAAACAGCAATCTGTGCGATATCTGGCTTCCAAAGAAGTATTGTTAGATGAAAACTCAAATTTAGGGCAAATGCAAAGAGGAAGAGTTTGACTCGTCCAACATACTTGATTAACATGCCTGTAGCTGGGGCTGCTATGAAAGAGGCAGTTGCAGCCGTGATGACCATGTAGGCAAGCATCTTGGTGTTCAAAGAACATTCAACAACTGCCTGCAAGAAAAAGAATTTGAGATCAAGAGAGTTATCATGAAGTCACATTTTTTTTTCATTTGAATGAGGTTTGTAAATCTTAATGTTATCATGAACCATAATTATTTTAAAGATAGAAAAGGCATTTTTCGCCTTCGCTATATTCTAACTCTCCTACTTCTTTTATTGTATACTTTCCACTGACAAGAGTGTATCATTTTGGTTCCAACGCCACCTGAGATACAAGTTGAAATCTCTAACTTTCACTGCATATGATATTTTATAATATAAGAATAAACCAAAAAGATATTAGCCGTCTTTTTTCAAAAAAATGTCAAACCAACTCTTATAGAATATAGTAAAACAATAACTCTTTCAGACAATTTCCTGTGCTATCTTTATGTGCAAGATATTACTTTAATGTTCAATTGAAGAAAACTTTTGAACTGTGATAATCTATTAAATGTTTCATTACATCAATGTAATCATAGTTATTATGTCTTAAATATTTCGATCCCTTACCTCCATATATACTGTGTACAAAAAGTTCTGTTGCATGCCTATAAAGAGAAATATTGGACATAGCCATTTAACATTGCTGTCTTTCCACAGATAAAATGTAGCAAAACACATGGCTGATTTGTTGGTGATAAATTCCTTCATTCCAATATGTCTTTTATTGGTCGTTGTCAAGCAAACGCACAAAACTAATATTCCAATTAGAGAAATTGTTAGATATGTCCCCAGCATGGCTTCTATGCGAAACATTTCACGCCCAAGTTTTGGGATATGATATGTCATATTGTGTATATCCCTTATGTCTGGACAATGCTCTGCTCCACATGGAGGTTTGATCCATATTTCTGTCCATTCATCTCGCATCATAGCTATTTGTAGAATGTAGCGCCACACAGGAGCAGACAATAGAAACATAAAACTAAGTCCATTGAAGACACTGATGAAGCCTTCAGTATTCTGTTGGTCCACACTTGTCGCATATTGGACACTTGCAGCTGTCACAAAAGAACCCAAGGTGGTAAAAACTAGGCCAAATGCAAATCCTGCAAATACTGCACCAGCGATATAGAAATATAAAATGGGAGAAAAAGAGGAGGTAGTGTAAGCAGCTATACACACATATCCAAAAATGAAGGCAAATTTGGGGCCAAATATTCTTATGAATGTTGGAGCCACCAGGCAAGAAATGATGGCACATCCATATAAGGTATAGTCAGTAATGATAATTGGAAGGCTGTATTGACTCGTGTTCCAAATGCGGTGAATGTCATTGAAATGAAATGGTGCAACAATCAACTGCAGCATAAAAGTCACTGACGCTACAATCACATTAAAAATGTGAATCTTTCTTTGTGATTTCACTTTCTGGACATCTGTTATGTCACTGCCTTCTCCCAATAGCAAGGGCTGTGATTGATCAGCATCTACATCAATGGAGTCCAAGATTACATCAGATGAATCTGAACTTTTCTTCTTTTTTTTTGATCTACCCATGATAATATTGTTTAAACACCGCTCATCTGCTCACAATTCCACAACAAAGTTCAATCTACAAAACAAGAAAGACACAATTTTTATTATTGTTATTTGAATTTTCTATTTAGTTTTTATGCTAATTTGATGTTAAATTCTGATCTAGAGGATTTAAATCAGTATCTTCCTCTTGGTGCCAGGTCACCATGCTATCACTTTTCAAATTCTTGCAGTACAACTAAACTAAGAGTCTTGTACATCTTACATACTTTATAATGGGGTAAAACGGCCAGTCCCTCTGTCCCTCAAGTAAATCGAGCCCTGACAGTAATTTTTAAAATATTTAACATAATATTAACATAAGAAAAAGAACAATTTTGAGCATATGTATGTAAACTTTAGTCACTTCTCAACGTCTTGATTTTTCAAACATAATCACAACGATGAAGCTGTGAACAAAGGTCTAACATGCCAAATGAAATAAGGTTGAGCTATGGAAATTTCTATACAGTTCAACTTTAAGCATTCATTAAATCACACAAAAACACAGACCCCAGAAATCATGAGAATTGAATTAAAAGTTTAATCAAAATTTGAATATTTTGATGTGAGGTCAATATTGATTTTAGAGAGAAGTAGGTCATTCAAAATTCAAAATAACAAAAAGAATATTCCTTAACTTTTAGAGTGCTGTCACTATATGATTGATATGAGACCAATCTTTGGATATTCTTATAAAATCTCTACTAGTATTGTTAAACAGTATATCCAACCCCAAAAATTACATGAACACTAAATATTAATAACAAACGTATTAAAACATTTAGCCCCTGTATCACCTCCAAATTTAACAAATGATACATAAAATAAAAAAAGACCATGATACAAAAGCATAATTAACTTTTGCTGTTTTTTTAATATGCACTGGTTTTTTTTTAGAAAGATTCATTTCATAGTTTGCATCTATAACGAAATCTCCATCTCTGGAAATACGGTAGCAATAATAAAATTGTTCCTATAAATGGGACTGAAACCAGCTAACAATGAAATATTAGTTTGGTTAATAAGTGCACCAAAGAACTGATAACCTAACAATTACATGAAATCATTTCTTCAAAGTATTACACACAATTACAAATTAATTTATAACAAATTTGTTTTATTTGTTAATTTACAACATATTTTCTCATGTCCATGCCATACATGTAAATTTCACCTACCTATAACATTCTACCTCCAGAGCTCATCTCCAAAAACTAAATCTATGATGTGACAGATGTATTTACTTGAGAGAGTAATTGCACCATAGCGTATATCAAACTAACGCTGGTGGGATGGAATATAAATTAATGGAACATTATCTAGGTCATGACATCAAGGCCACAAAACCAGTCCTTATTTTTTTTATAATTATCATTATCATAAAATCTGGAGTTGATAAAATCATTGAACAGCAACTGTTGATACATACCTGCTTTGATTTCCCCATATATACTTGTAGGTTTGTGGTTTTGGTGATCATAATGAATGATTATTTTAAACCTAAACTATGACAGATTTGTAGTACACTATACAGTTCTAAAACATTTTGCATTAACCTGAAGAAATGAGAGGTTGATACTTGTTTGTTGGGACAATATTGATTTCCTTGTCATCAATAGAAGAAGAGTAGATGGAAGTGACATGTCACTTTCTATATCAACATTCAATTTGATTCCACTCCTCATTGACAAAGTTGTAAACATTTTAAAGTAGAGGACTATTCAGACAGTTAAATAGATATGACCTGAATTGCAAATATAGTACAAATTCATCATCAGGATATGAAACCAATACTACAAAAATCGCTCCCTTCCATATGGCTTAGATAGCTCAGATGGTTAGAGCGTATGAATAGTTATCCTAGGATTGTGGATTCGAGTCCAACTCTTAGTCAACTATTGCAGTATCGGTTTAATATCCTGATGATGAATATGTTATATATCAAGACAGTTACTATAGTCATATATGTGACAATAAATCACAAGTAGTAAAATACATTGTAACAGGCCTATATAAACTGTTCATAGATTTGATAAAATGATAAATAAGCAGAAAATAGAACTTGCATGTCCTTAACAGTCTCCTCTCCTCCAACTTCACACAATAGATTGCAGTCCCTGATGTTAGAAATTCTAGAGCATATATACCCAACAACAATTGTAAATGGAAACAGATATTCAAAAAGATTATTTGAAATTGATGAAGTAAAGGATTACGCTCCAGTTTAAATAATTATGTTGTCTTAGTGTTATATTCAATAATAATGCTAATTTTGAATTTATAATGTGATCTCCAGTAGAGCTGTAACAGTGGTATTTTTTCCATTATGAAGTGTTGAAATAAAGTCAATATTTTATTTTACAGCCAAATATTCCATATTTTAAAAAACCAAAAAACTATGAAAACTATTATGATCTTCATACATGTAATTGACATTGACTTTTTCAACTCGGGCAAAACAAGAATGGTTTTCCCAAAGTTTTAAGTTGCTCTATATACAAATTGATCTGAACAGTCATGTAGCAGTGGCCTTGCTGGTTTCATAGTCATGATACTTCAAACACATACACAGTCGTGAACTAAACACTGTCGTGACTGTAGAGTAAGTTCTACTTTAAAATCTTTAGCTTCAAAAGATATGCTACCTAGGTTGTGGTTTTTATTTTATCTTTCTGTTTGTAATTTTTAGCTCCTTGCTACTACAAGTAACACAATATAATTATGTTGATCTGCTTCATGTATAACTGAGATGTACAAAAATAATAAAATGCCTGGGTCATTCTATATGAGTACATACAAAATCATTGCAGTCTTGTTTACATCAATTTTCGGATAGTAATAAAGAGGATATTTGTACAATAAAAGATATACATGTACATGTATACTCCAAGCGACTCGAAAGGTTGGGTGTAGTCGACAAATCAATTTGGAATGGCGTTATCTATTTCATCATAAAATTTCCATTGCCATTTATCACTACATCCCCTGTCACATTGCTATTACACTTGAATAAGTTTCAATTTAGAAAATAATACATCAATTATATTATCATGCAATTAAGATCAAAATCAACAACATGTCACCAAAATTAGAGGATACAGTGAAACTATTATACATGAAGACAGCAGTGTGGAAGAACAAAATAAACCTATATTGCCCTAATTTAGACAAAAAAAACACCCAAACAAATCTCATCTACAGCTGATAAACCAGAGTTAATATCAGGTTTACTTATTTTTTCCCCCAGCCTTTTTTAGATCTGTGTTAAGAAAAATAAGTCTTTAATGCAGATTTAAAACATTTAAATTTCCATGAAAATAACGAATCTTGCATTAAAAAATGTAGATTCGGAGATATGGTTTATATGAGTTTTTTGTAAATTCAATCAACCGTGGAAGCAGTTTGTAGATCAACCAATCCAGTGATCTACTTACAGAATAGAGTATCTTTCGGTTGAGCAGATGAGGTAACATTTTAAAGAAAACTTTCAAAACAACACAAAGTTACCAAAATAATATATCTGCAATTGTATGAACATCCTTAATATTTGACTATCTCCTAACAAAATGTTAAGGGGTATAAATTCATCCAAATTATTCGAAATGTTGAGAATGAAAATTATGTCATAGAATAACAACAGGCATGATGTTCCGGTCTAGTGGGCACAAAATGTTAAGCTCTAACTTTAAAAGCAGTATAATAATACATCATTGTACCATAACACTGTACATACTGACACTATATATGTCTGTTTAGTTTCACATTTAGGTCATATCTTATATTAGTAAAAGAAAACAAATTAAACTAAACATACCTTTCATTTTGCGAATACATTTTGATAATATCTACTTAGTCTTAGTCGACATTTATACATAAAAATATTTGCAGCACCGTTCAAGTCAAAAATGTAAGCCATGACAACTTTCTGTGAAGACACACACACCCATGGAAAGTTCGATTACAAAATAATGTATTTCAAAGACTCAATAACGATTTAACAATGTTCTTACCTTATTCGTGAGGTATTTTATCACACTACATGTTTATACGGCAAAGTTATGGCCCTAAAGTTTGATGTTGTCCTAGATTATATTTTACACCTTGAACCCCCTCGAGTTTGACAGACTGTGTATTGGGTGACAATTTGAGCGCACCCTGGTGTACAAGAGAACATTATTATAATCTTCGGGCATAAACGTTGTAAAACAGTAGGCGCTCCCTGGATGTAATTCATGAATGCAATATACATGACTATTTGACATTTGACTATTGAATAAAAGGCTAAGTCCTACTAATATCTAGTTAATTAATTGAAACCGACTGAACCTATAGGAATAGAAAATTTTAAAAATATTTTTTGGTGAGTTATCAAATAAAAAACCCTGCAGGGGCCCCTAACTCCTAACACTACTAACTCCCCTGCATGGGCCCCTAACACCACTAACTCCCCTGCATGGCCCCTAACACCACTAACTCCCCTGCATGGCCCCTAACACTACTAACTCCCCTGCATGGCCCCTAACACTACTAACTCCCCTGCATGGCCCCTAACACCACTAACTCCCCTGCATGGCCCCTAACACCACTAACTCCCCTGCATGGCCCCTAACTCCACTAACACCCCTGCAGGGGCCCAACACTACTAACTCCCCTGCAGGGGCCACTAACACTACTAACTCCCCTACAAGGGCCCCAACACTACTAACTCCCCTGCAGGGGCCATTAACACTACTAACACCCCTGCAGGGGCACTAACACTAACAACTCCCCTGCAGGGGCACTACCACCACTAACTCCACTAACTCCCGTGCAGGACCCTCACTCCTGTTAATTAACCTAATCCTGCACATGGGTTTTGCTAACTTAACCCTGCACTACTAACAACTCCTCTATGCCTATTGCCTCTACGCGGCAGAAGAGATCAACATGGCTATATGCTATGGCTAAAATAGGCTTTTGCACTAATACAATTATTTCAGGAAACTAAGAAGAGCTACGAAAGAATAAGAAAAGAAACCCAAATGATTCCTGAATGTGCAGAGAATGAGGACTCGCTACCTGATGGGTAAAAAAATCATAGCAAAATATACACTGATAACCTACATTTGAGTTGTCTATAGTCTGAAAGGATCTGGATAAAATTTCCCTAAAAGAGGATATCAAATTCAAGGAAAATTCATGACACAAAGTGGAACATTGTATAGTATTAAAAAGGCTTGTGACATTTTGTATACTGTCAATTTGTAATGATATCATATTGCCTTAGATTTATGAGATAAAAGAGGGGGGAGGGGGGGTCTGATCCCAGATCCCAAAGAATCAAAATCCCAAATCCCGGAGAATCATAAATCAAAATCCCAAATCCCAAACAATTAGATATGATCCCAAATCCCAGAGAATCAAAATTGCAAATCC
>JAVSBT010023343.1:0-17840 GCA_033118115.1 Pharyngocirrus eroticus
TTCCACGTGCATTAATCAATTGAGAAATGTTTTTTTAATTAGTATTGAAACATTACAAAGAAAGAAATTTGTGGAGAAACTCAATAATTACTACAACTGAATAAACAACTTTAATTTTCATGTAAGGCTGTATAAATGAATGTTGTTTATAACAAAATAAAAAGTGATTTTTTTATGATTTTTATGGGCAATCCTTATTGTGATATGATCTTTCAGTGTATAAAATGTGTCTATTGAATGTACACAGTTGTGCCTTTATGTTTAGTTCATGTATTTAAAACACAGCTTAAAAAGTAGTTTGGTTTTTTAAAATTTAAGAAAATTAAGTCTGTGAAAAACTAGTTACTATACCTTGTACATAAAACATTAGCCACCTAGTGGCAGAACTGGTATTTTTTAGTGAAGTATTTTGAAAAATTATACCAATTTCAAAACTTTAATGATATTAAAGGAAAAAAAATATTTAAACATGGAACCATTATAGGGGATGATAACAGCTGTAAAAATTTGATATTCTTTGTGAAGACTATGCCTAGAGAATGGGAAATTAAGAAAGTTATCATATGGACAGAATACAAAGCCTAGCACAGAACACATGCATCAACATGTACAAGCTCACATTACTTAAGATGTGAATTAATTAAAGAATCCTACACACTACTTCAAACACATGAAAATACCTGACCAATTTCACTCTGAAGATTGGCAAAAATCCCATAGAAAATGGCCTTGTTTATTTGTCGTGCCTATTAGAGGGATTTTGTCTTGGCTCCAGAGTGTTTGCGGTGGTCCAAGGACGAAAGTAGCTAGGAAACTAAAAGGTCAGATTGTATACAAAGGACTTTCCTCTGGCTGTGTCAATATCACAAAATCACTTGGGTTGAATCTCGGATTCTAGACATTTATTTGTTCAACATTTAGGGGTTATTTGGTGAAATTCTCCATATTTTAGATTGAGTAGTTGATTGACATGGATATTTCCTTTGATTTTGACAATACGATACGATACAACACCAACATTTCTGAAATGATCAAGCAAGAGATTTGGAAATTCATAAAATAGTTTGACATGAAATAACATTTTTAGAACAGCGTCGTTAGGTAATTTGTAAATGTCGTGAATAATTTTGAAAGTTTGAATTTTAAGTCAAAATAAAAGTAAAGTTTTAGAAGATATCATATAAGGATAGATTTTTTTTCAAAATTATGTATGCATTTTTATAAAAATTTGTTCTGTAAACTAAATTATTAAAATGGTACGTCAGAAGCAGACGCTTTTTTTCCACCAAACTTTATACACTCAACTTTTTGTTTCGATAAACATAATTTTTTGTCCTATCAATATTTTTCTGTTTTATTTTTATGACTCCCCCCCCCTCCCCCTCTTCACAATGTTTTGCATCTTTATTGAAATTTTGTTTTGATTAAAAAATAAATCCTATCAATATCCTTCTGGGGTTTTTTTCTGACCCCATCCCCCCTTCACAACTTTTTGCATCCTTATTGAAATTTGTAAAAAGGAAATTCATTAATTCAAAGGGTACATTCCCTCTCCCCTTCCCATTTAGACCATCATTTGTAGAGTGCAAATCTTCTCTTATTTTTCCTATGAATCCCATTGCCTGTTTTATCATGATTCTATACTTCAATACTGTTTTTCTAACATAAATGCTTACACAAGAGCCCCTAACACCATAAAGTAGCAAAACATTGGGAAAAAACAAGCTAGTCTGTAAGTCTATAGGATCTTTGCTACACTATAAACATTGACATATATGTTCAGTTATATAGGATAAGCAAATTTTAAAGTCTACTTGTTTTACGCCTTCAGGGAGATCTTAAAATGGGTTCTGTTTTCCAAGCAAAGAAACCTTCCTGATATGTATATATGACTTAGCGGTAGTTGTCAACAGATTTTCCAATACTAGGCTATTGAGTAATGTCACTAAATTCTTCTTGTTTCTACAAAGTCTTTTATTTAATGACATTAATATAAAATATTTGATATTATATGAGCAAAGACGATATATGACTTCTGTATATTTGACAAAAGTTAGATCTCAAACATTTATCTACCAGTTACACCTTATTTAAACGACTGTTTATTGCCGAGACTTATTTGTGTATCTACGCATTTGCTGAGAGCTTATTGGTAACATTTCAAATATGATTTTCAAATATTGTATGTTTTCTCAGTAAAGATTTTTTCCACACCAATTTTCAAACAAAGCTTGTGTAGACATTTTTTAGTGTTGACATATATTGATCTGAAGCCATGTTATATCCACAGCATAATTTTTCATTTTTTTTTCATGCAAGGCCTAGGCAATGTTATGTGTATGTACAAATATAAAAGAGTGAAAGTTACACAATATTAGACCAGTTTCAACTTAGTATATATTATTGGTTTGCAGTTATGACATTTGTTATAAGTAAGGACATTATGCTCTGACCTTTTCATCACATTTGTATGTATTTACATTCAATATTGTTATGGCCATGTTACCAGGATTTCTTTTTGATTCTCCACTTCCTTATAAGTTATAATGGATTCAATATTTCTATCTTCAATGATATTTTTCTGAAAGAAATATTGATCTTGATTATATTCAAATGATTTTGAAAGTTCTTTTGAAAGCATGAAGGAATGAGGAAACTAAATGTTGGTGTCTATTTTTACAGAACTTGATAGATTGGAAAGAATTAGTCAATATGAAATTGATTGTAAAAATGGGGGTAAATCTATATTTTAAAAAAGTGAAGTCATAGTATGATTTAGGAAAAAATTGACTTTTAATATTATAACTTAGTCATGTCTTTTAAATTATGTTTACCCTTTTGAAAATTTGGAATAAAGTTAAGAGGATCTCTTGTTTTGAAGTATTTGTTTGCTGAGAGTAAATTAGATGGACAAACTTTGAGTCAACTTTCATATGTTTTTCATAGAGTTCTGACAGGTTAACAATTCCCTTCCAGCTTCGACGCTGTCAGAATTGACAGGATTAATACATAAGTATATAGCCGTATGCTTTTGACAAGATTGTCAGTAAGAAAAGAATACTAAAAGTTTTCTCTAAAGAAACACCATTTTCTTTATTGGAATGTGAAAGCAATAGATGGGTAAATAATTGTTCGCCGTCTTGTTCAAGCAGAATTGTGTACATTGTGCCGGAGTTACCTCTAAACGACTAAAGTATTCCAATGTTTGGGGAGTCCCATATCAGAAAATGAATGTTTAAATTTGATCATCTTGTCGGTTTGATTCATCTCAGCAATATCAAAATGAAAGGAAAGAAAAAAAAGCTTACAGAAATGGACCTCTTAGATGTATTTCATTGCAATGTTTGCCTTCCCTCTGCCTTGAAATATTATAGAATAGCAATGTATGACTATGAGGCTGACTTTTTTTAGGGCGAATTCCCTAGTAGAATATATCGGAATCTCCCATAGATAAAATAGAAAGCACAAATAACCACATTGCAATTAAGGATCTGTACTTGTATATTTTTAAGGGAAGCAAAATAAACAAAGAAATCAATCTGATCTTTCTTATAACTTGACAATAACTCCCAAAACCTGGTTTTAAGGTAGGGGGGTATAGATTATGTAGTTAAATGTCCTGCACAAGGATGCACCTTGATCCCTTTACCACGGATTGCCTTTAATATCTGCTGGCATTTTTCGGTGTTTCATAAACTTGATCTCTGTATGTTTTTCAAAATTTGAGATTTATGAACTTTTTCCTAATTTCATATAATGAAGGCTTGATTTCAAGAGTTTGACGTTATGTCTACATTATTCAATAGACAACCAATTATAAAATGTTGAATGCAAATATTTTCATATGATTTATCAAGAAAGCATTAGCATTTATAAGCAGTTTAGATATACAAGTGTACTTCACAGTGAACCTATCTATCAAAGCCCCCTAGATGGCTTGAAAACAGAAAACATGCCCTTCATGTTCAGTTTGTGATGTTCAATTTGTGATAAGGCAATGATAGAATTTTACATTGTTATAATACAATGTCACAAGCTATCCTATGTTTGGGAACCTTCACATTTTGAAATTATAAGGCCTTTTTTCTGTTACAATTATTTGTTTTTAGAAAAACTGCCCTTTGCCTTGAGATTATGTAGGTCAATGCCAAAGCAGCCATGTTTTGTTAACAAGTAGTCATCTCTTGGGGTCAAAGATCAGGCAACAGGAGGCTTTGTTACATGCTATCCTGGGAGCTGAATCTTCTCCTTGTACATTTGCTTTTAATGCTCTTTCGTTGACCTAGATAGACATCAGGTGACCTTGGTATTAAGAAAGGAATGACCTTGTTATCTGTATCAGACCAATGGTTTGGGTTTGTTCTCTTCAAATAGTAAATAAAGGATAAGATTAAACCAATTATATTGTCTGAATGCTAAAATCAACCCATACGAAGTTTGACCATAAAAAGGAAAATCTTCGTTAAAGTTATGGGTGGGCTTTTTTCTCTAGAAAATGGCGGTTTGTGATTAAGAAGTCACTGGAATGGTCTTTATAAAGTAAAAGGTTCTTTAACTTTGGTAATGTCATGGGAAAAAGGCAAGACATGCAACTAGAGGAGAGTACAGTGTGGACTAATGAGACAAGGCCGCCTTGGTGTCACATTCTGTCAACATCACTTGGATTCTAAGACCTGCCGCTTGAGAACAACGGCAAACAATGAATTCCTTAGTGTTATATAAACTCCCTGACATGACGAGGCATGTCCAAACGATCAAATGCCATAATGGGCACTGTTTGTTCTCCATACAACTCTGCTATACATAGAATTAATAATAGGACATGAAAAAAAGAAAGTTTGTCAGGGAAGGGATGGTTGTTAAATCTTTTAATATCTTTTAGAATGAGTAGGAATTTAAAGTGAATAGAGCAAGGCTGTGAAAAGAATCATGTGCGAAAGACGGGGCAGACTCTCTGGCACCTCGTACAAAGGTGCCAGTCATGTGACAAACTTTGGACGAAGATTCTAAATGTTTTCAGTTTGGCAAGATACAATATATGAGTTCACACTTTTTTCACAGTCTTTTTTTTCGGTCTATTGAAATTTTGTTTTTTTCTTTGTTTCTTTTTCTAAATTCCTGAAAAGACTTGCATGATGTAGCATTGAATGCAATTGACTAAATTAAACTTATCCTGTTTATTTCAAAAAGTTGAGATCATTTATATAGCATCATCTACATTCCATATCACAAATATATCTTTGACGCCCGCATAGATATTGACATTTCCGTTTTTTTTATCAGACAGCCTACATTATCATCCGGATAAAATGGAACAGCAATTTTTAATCACTGACCGTAAGCTGTCTCCTCTACTTGATCCCCAAAAGCCAGCTATATGTTTCATTATCTAGAATCTAGAGGATATTGTTGGAGAGTTTTGATGACACGATGACAGTAATAAGCATATGAAAATGATAACATTGATATGACATTACAGATATCATTTTGATTAGGTTGTGACTATTTTGGGTGGTGCATTGGTGTGAGAGCGTCACCGACGACAACTGTCAATCAAAGTTTGAGTGACATGTAATCATATAAGCATTTGTTTCTTTCATTGTTGTGGGTTCTCGTGAAAATCGTGTACATTTCAAAGAGAGAAAGTAAACCTCAAGGATTTCCATTTATATATATTTTCACAATTGTTTTTTTCCTGTGTTTTGATGAAGTGCATTCGGTGCATCTGATTTTTTCCAATTAAAATGATCCACGGTTATAACAAAGAGACATTGATAGCATTTTGTCAATTCTTTGATTTGAGATTTTGAGAGGTGTGTGAATCACACATTCATACAAATCAATTCAATGCAAGATATTGAGAATGAAATAAAACTACATGACATTTTTTTCAAAGTTTTTCTTATTCCATGCATGGCTAGGAAGAAAATTATAAGATACTCTGGTAATAGAAAGAAAAATAATTTGTGATAAAGTTTTACTAAACTGTTTTACTGGAAGTTTGAAAAAAAGACCACAATATTCATGGATATTTTCTCTTCTTAACCTTCCATCTTTGGTGTTTTAACCTTCCACACTTTTGCCCTGTCTCCACCTTCTTTAAATAATTCTATTTTTAGCACATTCTTTGAAATCATTTAGATCAAAGAGAATAGAATACGAGACCTTATTATGTCTATTTACTCGTTGTATTTATTTTTTCCTCTTTTTCTTTAAGTAGATATCAGTATTTCTGTAACGGCTTAAACAGGGTCACATGCTGTCGTACATATAAGCCTGCTTGCATTTAGTAGATGTATGCCGTTTGCATGTAGTAAATATATGCCGTTTGTATATTGCAATTTACACCAAACATCCATCCTATATTTTAGTGAATTACTAGTGAAGGAATATTGACAATACCGTATTGAGCTGTCTAGTAAAATAACTTCAAATACAAACGTGTGTGCTCTACATGATAGCGTAGAAACTTCTAAAGTCATTTGATAAAAACAAGTGTTTACCATGAATCTGAATGGATACAAGTTAAGTGTTCCATTGATAAAGATACAAAATTAAAGTGTGGACCATTGACAATCATTGAAAGAAATCAGAAAGAATGAGATTTAATGAAATTTTCAATCATCAAATATCCCTGATTCCCTATAGCTTATCTAGGTTCTGTATCAGCATCTTTAAAATTGCTAGGCCAGTTTTGAGGAGTTCCAAAACCACAAATCAGGATTTAGTTTGGACAATCATAAAACAATGGAATGTGAAGTTACTCGGAATATTAATTTTGTCTTATTTATGATGGAAAACTTTAGAAAAACTAAGCTAATGTGATGTTTCTTTCAGTTTTCATTGTTGTACCATATTTTTTTAAAGTTAATTTTGGAGATTTTTTATAATTTATGCTAAAAATAAGATTTTTTATTATTTCAGCTGTATAATAAGGTTAGAAATTAACTCGGGGAAAAAAAGAAATATCTATATATTTTTGGACAAAATTATTAATGTGCTATTCTGTGTGTA
Source organism: Pharyngocirrus eroticus (assembly GCA_033118115.1). Lineage (NCBI taxonomy): Eukaryota > Metazoa > Annelida > Polychaeta > Saccocirridae > Pharyngocirrus > Pharyngocirrus eroticus. The sequence continues at coordinate 7,015 of JAVSBT010023343.1, forward strand.
TATCTTTTTGGCCATATTCATTACTTTTGATAGACACAAATATTATCTTGAATTTCCCCCATCAATTCAACGTTTCTTTTGCATTTTGTTGAACGAGTTTGTAGTTTTCAAGGAATTATATTTTGTTATTGCTGTAAGAGGCCTGTAAAACAATAAATGTTAATAGCTTTAGTTAGCAGTAGAATATGAGAGAAAATCAGATACTCAGAGAGACTCAGAGCTTTAGTTTTGGCATGAAGACAAAGTAATCGCGAACAAAATAAACCTTTGAAGAGAAAGATGAAAGAATCGGGGATAGTCCAGGGTTTACCTTTGGTCAAATAAAAACTTAAGATAAAACTTTCTGTTTGAAGAAGAAGAAAAAAATAAGTCGTTGTCGAGAAGTTTAGAACACTGGGTTTTTGTGTTTTATAGTTGATTTCAGGAGTTATACAAAAGCCAGTTAATTCTGTATGTCTGCATACTCGTCAGAAAGAAAGTTGCTAAAACATGTATAAAAGATGCATCAATGTTTACGGTTATATTTTTACAGATGCATCGATGTTTACAGTTATATTTTTCTTTCAAACTCTATTGGTTCATTATTCATCAGTCAATGAATTATGTCTTTCATTTTTACATCAAATATCATCTAGTTAAACTGTGTAAAGGGACTGATACCTGTTTGCACAGAATTTTAATACTCTTTGCACTCTCTTCTATTATTTTCTTAATACAAACCTAAACAATTTAGACCATATATCAGGGATATTCTATCATATTTTCATGCATTATTTATGGTTTTGCATAAGATGATTCATAATCTATGATAAAAGGGTTGGTTCCATATTTTGTATAAAATCATATCAATGATTTCATCAACTCCTCCCTGTTAGCACAAGATTAATTTTCAAAAGAAAATATATACATATTTATTGTACATGTCACCACAAAAGCAAAAATCATATTCAATTTTGCTGCAGCTGAAGATTTCATAACATTTTTATTTCAGTATAAAATTAAAAAAATGTGACCTAGGCTCATATGTCTGAATTTTTTTTACTCTAGTTTTAATTTCACCGCACTGATGATTTTGTTTCTGAAAATCTACCAAATGTAACAACATCATGTCGCTTATAGAATTTGTTGGAAGTTTCCCTAAAATACAATAACCGTTGTTTTGTCATGAAATCTTTGAAGTATTCTCAAGTGTCTGTTTTTATATGGATTTATGTCTCTTATTAATTGCCTCTCATGGAAATTTGATAAATTTTCTGATGTCCAGTATGCATTCAACAAAATGCCTGTTTCCTTTGATTCTGCATGATGAGACAAGCTGTTGCTATGGTAGCACCATATACATTGTAGAGATCCATGGAAGTTTTGTTCTAAACACCTAGATATGTTCTAATTCACAATCCTTTGTGAATCATGCTATTTTTTGGCCTTAAATAGGTGTTATGTTTGTGGGTAGTTCACTTTGATTTGTTTCTCAGCTGTATCTGCATGCATGGTGTAGTATCATAGTACTTGACACATTTGTGATAGAAATGACCCTAATCGTATTGTTCATCTTTTATTTTCCAAAAGCAAATCTCCAAAAACAATGGTCGTATACTTTTTTGTTGTCCACTTTCATCAGTGCCAACTTTGCAAATAGATGAGAATCACATAATTATGCATGTGAACGTATTTTTATTTCAAGCATATCCAAACAAGGTGGCCGATTCAGTTAAAAAATGGTTTCAATGAAAAAAATATGGGTGTAAAAAGTTGAAAATGATCAGTCATCATTATCCCTACTTATCAGAACATACATTTTGGTTATGACAGAGCGGATATATCTTTAAGTTTTTTTAAAGAATTTGGTTGATGTCATATTGGATCAAAATTTCAAATGACGTCAAAAATCTAAAGCAATACACTCGATGTGTCCTTACTTGCTAAAGTTTTTTTTCAAGAATCAAGCTGTTGTTTGTGAGAGCAGAGATTGCATGCGATTTGTGTAGGTCATTGAAGGGTCATATTTCATGGCAATGGCCCCCTATAACACTTGAAAATAGTGATTTGCTTCCTCTCACTTGTCATATGACCACTTTTCAGTTAAATTACAACCTCACACTTTGGAGATATGATAAGAAAAGGGGGGGGGGGGTAATGGTTGTGTTGGTGTAATGTATGGAAGTTTCACATAACAAGATCTTTGCTTTTATTCTTATGTGTATTTAGCTCTTCATACACTGTTTGAAATATGGAAGGAACAGTTGATATACATAATTAGGAAAGATATATCCAAAATTTTGAAAAAAAAATTAATCATTTTATTTCTACATTTATTTCTGTTTTATGACATTTATTGGCAGACCATGTGTATCATCATATTAGGAGGACTATGATTATGACGATAGAACTGTATCTATTTATATTAACGGTTTCTCTGGGTTTTTTTTTGTAGTTTTCTATTTTATAAAAACGAATTTAAAGCAGCCTATGATATGAAAACCTGGTATTCATATGCATGTCATCAAATGATGAAATACCTAGAAATTAGTCATTTTGATTTTTGTGATTCATTGTATGCTAATTTCTTATCAAAGTGCTCTGGGATGTGAACATGCATTAATTCAAAGGTGAAAATATTTCTTACATTTGAATTTTTTTGTTTGATTTTATGATTAGTCATTATGTTCACTTTTTTCTTGTCTTTGAAAAAAACATTCGTGAGGATCCTTTACTTAAGTTTTGGGGAACAGTCTCGGCCAGTGGAGATATTAAAAAGCCACTGCGAATAAGTTCATTTTGGAATTTATTCATGGATAATTTTTCATAGATAATATCTTTAGGCAATAATTGCTTGAAGATGTAGATGTTATCTATGAAAAATTTGCAAAGAAATTTGCAAAGAAATTTTTCAGAATGGCTTTCAATGGAGGTATGTTGAAAGAAGACTTAGTGGGGAATTACACGCAAACATTTACTTGTTTTTCATCAAAAAATACTCACACTACACTTATATAGAACAAAACAAATTTAACCAAGCTTAACCTTTGACATTTGTAGTACATGAAATAATTCACCTCAGATTTCAGAGTGAGATTAGCATATGATTATCTTTTGGAGTTATGGATCCGGTGACCTTAGATGGTTTTATCAGTGACCTTGCATGAATTGCCGCATTGTCACCTAAACCGTAAATTCAGTCATCCAATCAAGGATTAAGAAAATGATTGATGTTTTAAAACATGGCGGATTAAAGATTAATCCAGCAGGATTTTACATAAGGGATGCTTTTCACCTTGTTATGAGTGGTATCATTTCCGCAGTTGAAGTCTCTTCTTGCACAAGTGAGGTACATTAATTAACTGTGTATATGACCCATAGTAGACAAGCGGTCTCAAAAATCACCTCCTAAACCATGCGCTTCCTTTAAAGTGACGTCCTTCGTGATCAATTTATATTAAAATCGGAAAACTGTTGAAATGCATGCTTTCAACGTCTAAATTATTTTTTGGATTATTTTTTCCTGTTGCTTCATGGCTGACAAAACATCAAAGATTATATTTAAACAGTCCAGATATTAAGGCCATCTTCCAGGGAAGGTTTTCCGGAATACTAGAAGCTACTGTCTTTACACAAGCTGAAGCCATTGGGTTTCTCTACTCTCCCCGTGACTAAGGAACAAACAGTAGTGTGTTTTCCTTGTAATCCAAGCCCCTTTATGAGACAGGGATGTCTTCTTTTTGACTTGTTGCATTGGGATCAGTAATGGCCCCTTGATAAGGAAGACACTCCTGATTCTGTCATCCTATGTCTACAGAAATATTTGTCTCTTGCTAACATCTCACATTCTGACAAGATGACAAGCTGAGCATTGGATACAGCCAAGAAAATTGAGCTTTCTCGTCAAAAAGCAAGACTTTATATTTTGGTCAATTCATCCTGTAATTTTGATTTGGTGTGTTGAAATTTTAATGAGACATACATACATATACAACCTTGACTAATAGCTTCTTTTTTTTTTTTTTAAAGTTTCATAATTTGTCCGTTGCATTTTTCTAGATTGAATACTTTTTTCAAAACAATTACCACAAATGCAAAAAAAAAAATCCTAAAAAAATGTCAGTCACACTTGTCATAGTGCAAAGTTCAACAATTATGAGGCCATGAATTGCAGCATGAAAATGCTTAAGATGAACAAAATGTTGTAATTTTGAAATCAGTCAACACATGTCTCAGCTTTTGTGATTAGCAGTCTTGTACTTATTGCAAATCAATGTGATAATGTCATATATGGCCCTAAGTTGTAAAGATCTCGTCATGTTTTGGAGATTGTTCTCACTTTGTCATTGATTTGCTCTCAGAGATTTTCAAGAATTACCATCTGGATAATCTTGCTGTAAATCTCCCCCCTTGATTACAAGGTTTAAGCCTTTAAGGAGATAACAACAAGCGGTTTATGGACCCAGCTCTAGTTTTCTTTCAGGTCCAAGATAATTGATACACACATATCGCAGATGACTGCGGTATCTCAAAACGCACTTGAATTTGACAGGGGGTTGTATATCACTCCCTCAGGTGTAAGCTGTATAGGTGAAATGTTTGAAATCCATGATTTGGTGTGAACAATTCATTCTTCCTATCAGATGTAATGTTGTATTTCATCTTGTCATAATTCAACTGGCAAGAGACTTAGAAATTGTGATAAGTTAGATCATAAATCTGGGTTTTATTCATATTAAAGATACTGATGACAAATTTACTGGGAAAACATTGTAATTACTTTCCAACTAGGTCATTGAAAAGGTCAATGTGCAGTGATTTTTATAAGCAAAACTATTGTTGTTGTTTTTTGTCAATATATTAACATGAATTGTGTTTACTTTTTTGTTAAAAAGAAATTAACAACCCCTGAATAAATACTTTCTTGACATGAATTTTTGAGATTGGTATAATGTACTTAGTAATGTGTCTGTGGTCTCTTGCAGTAATTCTATCTAGGTCATGTATGGTGTTTGCATATAGGGACACCTGGTATATTTTTTCAGAACTAATTTTATACATCTTATGGCTAACACTTATGGAGATCTCATTTTAAATCTGGATGAAAATATGTCTGAATGTGAATATTCTTCAAAGTGATTGTTTTAAATAAGAAATAAAGGAAAATTTATCTGGATAAATGTAGAATTTAGAAAGGACAGTGTTAAAAGAAAAACAAATAATAGCACTTATAGATTTTGTTAATGAAATCACAAATATAAAACATTACTTATGGTATCTACAGCTATTCCAGGAGTTGATTTTACGTGAAATGTTTCACATGCTTCAACATTTGTTCAGCTTTTTCGCTTGAAGCAATTCTTCTCTTAAATGGATTATAACATTATCTTTTGTATTGACTAGCATTTATACAAAGAAGAGACACACTCATCTCAAAGCTTGTATCAGTTAAAGAATCATATTATGTTTAACTTTGAAATGAGAAATTTAATATTTTCTGTTATCTGAATGGTGGGGTAATCTGTACAACATTTGGCAGAGTGAAGACATTTCTGAATGAAAAATGAACATTATTTGAGAAGCAAATGTATGGATTAATGAAATGTGACAAAAAAAAAGGCAATAGAATTTTCTTACTTTTAAACCATTTAAGCCATTTAAAGCATTATTTCATCTTAAGAGATACAACATGGTTCCAATTGCAAAATTTAACAGGATATGAGAAAATACAATTCCTACAAAATCCCATGTCTTTTAGAAACTGACAGGCCTTTTAATTAGGTAGAAGGAAATGAGGTCCTTTTGGTCTGGGTTGATCTGTACACAGAGACTTGTGGGTGACCATGGGAACTTAGGGGATGGTGTGGATCTCAGGTATAGAGGATTACATAAGGGTTTCTAATGAACTAAGCAATATGTTAACATAGTCAATAACCATTAGATTGCTTTCAGGCGGTAAGAGTTTGAAGTTGTCTGTTTGCAGATATTTTCATTAAAGATGCTTGTGTGTTTTGACTTAATTATTCAAGGTGTTGTTATGCAATACAATCAAACCATAAGATGTTATGGTCTTTTACACACAAAAAAAATCACACAGACCTATGACCCTTCTTTATGAACAAGAAACCTCAAAAAGCGCACATTTATAAAGATTTATAAGGTAGCTTCCTGTGATTTGGAAAAAATTGTTACCTTAAATGTAAGTGGTGAATATAGATGTGGTTTTTTTTTAATAAGAACTAAAGAATTGCCACCTCACACATTTAAACCTTTCTGATTTGTGGAAAAATATTGATGAAATCACATTTTCAGTGTTTGAAAATAAAAGAATAATTGTGAACTGTAAGACTTGGGCTGTATATGGCCTTCAGGGAAATAACAATTGATATTGTGGGGGGGAGTTTAGTATCCTTACTGAAGAATCTATAAACTATTTAGTGCTTTAACATTGGAGAGAAAAAACAAAACATCCTTGGGGGGAAAACTGATTAGAGGTTTGTCAAAGAAAACAAGGATTGGATATCAGCAATGCTATGGCATGGTACCATAGAAAGTACAATTATAGAAATGTCCTCAAATGCAGTGTTTCAAATGTCTATAAGGGGGATGAACTGAATTCATATCAAAACATTAAAGTAAAGGTGCGTTTAATAGCTTATACCTACAGTCTGGTGGAGTATTTGTGTGGCTCGGATTTGTTAGTTTTTGGTTAATTTCAGACAACAATGAGCCTTTGTTCTGGGGTGTGAAGTTCTGAAAGTAAAATTATGGATCTACCACCTCAACTAAGCCAATATCTCACAATAGTGCATTGAATGTCTTTTATACAAACAATATGCTCAGAGGAAACAGCTTTTACCAAAATGTCGATACAGTCAAATTGATAACATATCCTATTATCTGAAAAGTTTTGAAATTTTTATAGAAAATAAAACAGGGACAAAGAGTGTTTTGAAAAAGGTAACAATGAGCAAATGGATTTTAATGTTTGGATTTCGGTGTAGAATGATGCGGCCGAGGCAGAGCCACTTTGCCCCTTGCACCTGTAAAAATGTTGTACATTTCAATTTTCATCGCAAAGAATTCTTTTGTAATTATTTTTTTCCTAACAGTCCGTCAGTTCATACAAAGAAACATGAAATTTGTCTTAGTGAAGATCTTGAATGAAATGACAATAGATAAACAAGGAACACCAAATTTGAATTTTTTGTTGTAATTGGAAATAGTCCCAATTATCATAGGGTTGTGTTGAAATGTGAAATTAAGGAGAAATAAGGTTTTTGTATTATTCTCCACCATATTTTCCTTTCTTTTCATTGACAGTTTTGCATGTATTTCCATGGTCTGTCTCTGACATATGTGCCTATTCAAATCTTTTCTGTTTGCATGCACTAAATGAAACCCAGGCAGCCACATTTCAATAAGATGACAGTGATATCGATGACAAAGAATTTTAGCGGATCTATTGTTGATACATCATGATACTTTGCCAAATATTTCTTTAACATTTTCACTTTTTTTTACTCATTGTTATTTCAGTCCACTTTCATTCTTTTTCTCCCTATAAGTATAACAGACAAATATAAACTCCAATTTCTGAATCCCATTTTTGGTCAAGAACATACATCAAAACCTATTTCTTTTAAAATAACATAAACTAACATTATGAATATATTTATTCGGACACTCGAAACACTCTGAAAATCACCCCCAATCTATTAAAAGATCATATATAATCTTTATTTTCACATGTTTAGTCTTTGTCAATTGCTAGATAAAACAAAACTGTTTACAGAACTGTGACCTGCACACACACTGAAGTCTACCTTTATTTCCAAAAGTTTTTTCTTCTTTTTTTTCTCTCTAGCTTCTCTCAGTGTTAGTCGACAAACACTTGAGGTTGCCTGTGTATATTTGAGGAAGAAGTGTGCGTCTATCATTTAGAATAACAATCCTTCTGCTACACTGAAGGGAAATAAATAAAGCCCGGGGTCTCTCTCTCTCTTTCTCTATCTCTTTTTTTTTATAGTTTAAAAACAAAGCAAATATTTCATGTTGATTTTGCCGTTTATGGCATGCCGTTCTCATTTGTTTGAGTAGGAATGCATTAAAGTGTACACTTGGGCTATTCAAATTGAAGATAGCTGGTCACATGATATAAAAAGTATCATTCTTGAAAGTTCTGTTCATTATTTTGAGACATATTATTGAATTAAAAATAAAAAGCTGAATGGCAAGTGTATTTACCGTTGATACCTATAAGCAACCAATACATAAAAAACAATGTTCACAAAATTCTATTTTCTTGTTCTTAAAATTGATATTTATTAGGGTTTTTTTTAATCTTTGAATGACAGTTATAATCTTAATAATTAAATTCACATAAAAAAGAATGGATTTAAACTTATTTTTGATATCATTTGGTCTGTTATGCTGTTGTTGTTTTTTCCTTTATTTCTTAGAAAGCCTTCTATGTGAGCATATAATTGAACCCTAACATGGACATTTTGGTCTAGGGATTTTAGAAACAATTTAATCTTCGTATAATCAATATAATTCTCAAACAAATACTGAAATAGGAATCTTTTTTTTTGTGATTGATATTACCATAAGGACAGGAGATTTTCAAGCGTAGAATATGCAAATATTCCGCTTTTATTCCGCAGAAACTTTTGTCTGAATCATTTCTGATTTGGAATGTCAAAACTCTCCGCAGACTCCATCCTGGTCAGTTTCTAATGAAAGTCAAATAAATTGTTTGCTAATGTGAGGACAAATAAAAATCCTGGGAAAATAGATCTGTCACACATATGGACCAGGACAGGTTAATTAGCCAAGTATTGGAGTGGGTTCACATTGTACCAAGCACCAATATCCAGAATCAGGGGCTAGAAGGGGGGGGGGGGGCATGCAGGCATTACTCAATTATCTTTATAGTTAAACCAAGGTAGTTTTGTCTGCATTTCTGATGATTTCACATTTTGTTTGATATTTTTTACATATACATATTTGCTGTAGTGATTTCTTTTCGAACAACCCAATGAAGATGTAGGTTCAACCAAATGCTTAGTATGATTCCACATATTAGCTTTTCTACAAGTCAAGGTCAAGGTTGTTCAAGTAGCTTTGATGTTTTTATAAAAGACTTTTTTATTCTAAAAAATATTTTGGGATGGGACATGGGGGAAAGAGGGGACACAGGAGGAAAGGGGGTGTTGGGGTGTTGACCCTGTAATAAGATTAGTGTCATAGTACTCATTAATGTCTGGAAATGAGATTGAAATCCCTGTCAGTTCTATGGTGTAGATGTGAAATGCTGAACCAACTCTTGAGAAAAGACTTTAAGGGGATTTCAAGTCCTTAGTTTGTAGGTTTTTCAGATTATTTAAAGTCACATCTAGAAGATGGCAGGTATATTAAGGGGTTTCCTAGGTAACTCATTCTAGTGTTATGTCAATTTACTAATGAAGACTAATCCCCTCACACAATGGCAAGTCATTGTTTTCATCTGTTTGTAACACCATTATTCTCTCCTTTATCTTTGTGGGGTAAATGGTTTATTATTATAACTGTTAATAGAAAGGTAAAGATGATTTCTCTCTCATGTACCCCTCTAAAGAGATGTTGTTTCTTTTGATACTTTTATGATTGGAATGACCTGTGTGGGTTTGGAATGACGTGTAGATTGTCAGTTTTGATAAACATCACTCAGAATTGGAATCGGGTGACCTTTTACTTTAGAGGTAGTTTTCAAAACCAATCTGTTTCTCGGAAATAGAGGGAATACACTTAAGACTAACATAACAACATAATTATTTTAACTTAAAAAAAAAAAAAATCACATATTACTTCACCTATAACAGTATAAATGGGTTAATTGTTATTTTTCTAAAATGATCATTTATTCAAAAGGGGCTTCAACCATAAAAATATTCAATGATTCCCAAAAATCTTCTCTGCTAACCCTCCCCCCCCCCCATTTCTTTTGCTAAGGTAATTAAAATTCTATTCATGTTTTTAGTAATACTGAGAATATTATTCCTAAGCCTCTGTTGCCCCAGTGTCTGGAAAGGTAGTTTATTATGCAGATTTTTGAGGGGGTCTTAACCTGGTCAAAAAAAGATTAATTCTGATAGAGTATTAAACTGAGTACAGAACAAACACTGGAATTTGTATAGAGTTTACTAATCAAGTCTTGAAATGAACTAGCTTGTCCATCATTGCTTTCAAAACACATGAAATTAGCAACACTATAACATAGTGTTTTCTTAGGGCATGTCAGATTTCTATTAAGAAAAAACAAACAATATGATTGAGCACACATTCTTTTAAGATGAATATACAATGAAAAGCCATGGGATTGTCAACTTTTAAAGAGTACCACTTCAGTATAATGATGTCTTATAATGTCACAGAATAACAAATAGTGAAAAACACCCCTCCACCCAACTTAATGTGGCATTGCAAGAATAATACATGTTCATGTTAAAGTGGTCTGTTTGGTGTCTTTAATAATTGAAAAGGCCCCATCAGCTGAGCAATAGGGTTTTTAGAACAAAAGCATATATGAAATTATGTGCCACCATATTGAAGCCAGTGGCCTTGACCTCTTTTTTTTTGAAGGTCATATTTTGATTATTTCCTATTGACAACTCTCAATATGATGAAATAATACTAAATGATATGATATTTTGTAGCAAAAAAAATAATAAAATGTAAAACAATTTATGTGGCAAACACCTGCCAGAACTTCAAAGAAACTATTATGAAATTTAGACCTGATAAAGGCCAATGTAATCCAGCTATTTCTGTACATTGTACATGTCAGTAATTATCTTTGAAAATTC
>JAVSBT010023455.1:7284-18659 GCA_033118115.1 Pharyngocirrus eroticus
TTTGAATCCCTTGTACACAATTCAAATCATTTGAAAAATCAAGACACTGCTAGGCTAACTATCAGACTTAAATTTATTTAGATATATTCTATATAGATCAGCTTTAACATATTATAATAATGTAGATTTATACTTACTCTGACAATAATTTTCTCAGATACATGTGACGCTAAGAGATAAGCATTATCTCCACTGTGTGCTTTCAAACACACCACCAGCATAAAGTATCTCTGATCTGGGTTTGGTTTTCCCTTCTTTCTCATATTATTTGAAGTTGTTTCACTGTAGTGTAGTCTTCCCACTGTTAATTTAGTGACTGTATCAGATTTTACGTCCATTCTAAAACACAAATTAATAAATGTGATGAAATGCTTTAGATAATTACAGCTTAGCAGATACGGTTTTGACTTATTTTTGATATTAATAGGTATAAAATTGGTGGTTTAAGTAATGCTTGAATTGCAGGTAATAAGTGTTTTGATTTTGACTTACTTCACTGGATGAAAAGGTTTTTTACTGCGATCTGATTGTGACTGTTCAATCTTGATAGACTGTGATGGTGACTCCATCTATGGACAAAGAAACAAAACTATGAATGGTAAAGATAAGATCTCCTAAATATTTATCACTTTTGTTGTTATATATTGCAACATTAACCCAAAAAAGTCTCTGAACAAAGTTTCTTTTAACCCACCTTAATACCACAGAAATGTATATGATAAGCGTCAATTTTCTTCATTCCTTCATCAGTTTTGATATATCTTGGATCTCCAGCTATTCCCACATGTATTGTGACCTGAAAGTGATTCTTCTTTTGACACACAAATGCATCATCAGGGATGGAAAAGTTAAATCCTTTATCTGCATCAACTCTGTAACTAGGTGCAGGTCTAGAAAAAACAAAAACATTATTTATTAATCCCCAGAAAAAAATATAAATGGAAACACACCCTTTGAATGCATTTGTACAGACCTTCGAAGATTAATGGGGAAAAAACCTTGAAGTCTGTTTCCTTTTTACATGTTTAATAATTTAGAAATAAATGTCAAGTACTGTAATATTTCATTTTTATGACTTTTGTGTAATACAACCTGTAACCCTTCATTAAATTTCTTAACAGGTGTGTATCTATATCTGTTCTGTTAATTTTCTTCACTGCCATCACATAATACTTATTTGTTTTTGTTTTTTTGAAAGAATATGATGTTTCAACACATCAATTTGGAGTTTTGGGAAAGATATCATTTATATTATATTTATTCAAATTAGGTTGATGATTTCTAGTGAAGTTCAATTATGAGCTAGCTATAATCAAATCTATATTCAAAGTTTCCAAACTGTTTTAAAATGGTTTTAATTCATGAAACAAAAATAACAACGCATTTCAGAACAAAGAACCCCAATTACATTTACAAATGCTGACATAAAACCCACTTACAGATCTTTACATTGCGAATCTACAAGGGTGTGCCATTTAGTAGGCTGGTAGGCCTGCCACTTTATAACTTGATATGTCCCATCTAAAAACATGTTCCCTGCTTCTGAACTTAAATCGTAGGCACTGCCATCAAAATCATTCTCTGAACAATCTGGATACACAGCTAAAAAATGCATAGAAATTGTTTGAGTAAGGTATCTCTGAAAAACAGTTAAAAAAACTAGCAAAACCTTCATTCATATCCATGCATATTACGTGAAATAAATGAAATATACTTAGATGACCAATCCAAATAAACTACAATATAATGAGTTGGTGCGTTTGAAAACAATCCATTTTAAACAAGTTGGTTTTTCTTACCTGGTTCTTGTTTTATATTCTGGAGGAGTCCATTCATCCCTGCCATGCCATTCATTATCACTGGATTAACTGTACTATTAGGAGACTCATATTTTCTCTTTTTGTTAGGGTGATTTGCAAGATTGTTCATACTAAACCCAAATAAAGGATGCAAATATTAAATTATGCATACTTAAAGAGACAAGGAATAGACATATTTTCTGCAAAAGATCATATTGTATAACTTGTGTGGTATAGATGAAGATGTCAAAATTTCTGAGAAAAAGACTTTCAAGGTCTTAGGGCTCAAACTACAAGTACAACTGTTAATATTCAATTCATATTTAAACACTACTATATTGATTCAAAATGCTTTGAGATTTAGTATACCCTTTATGACCAAGTTTTCTGATTGTAACACCACAAACTCCATAATGTTTGACAATTCTTTTAACGTTTTCAAAGAATTCTATCATCTTCAAAGTTCTTACGTGTTCATGTGAGGCGGCAGTATTGGTGTATTTATCTGTCCAAGTGGTCCCTGTGTTGCAGTAATGGGGTGGGTCAATTTGGGTGGTTCTGTAGGATATCCACTGTACGGTGTCTTGCAAGGTGCAACTGATGGGTTTGGAACATGGATGGGTGGGGACTGGTGATGTGGCGGTGAGACAGAAGATGTGTGGGGATGATGTGATGGGTGCAGTGACTGGTGGTGATGGGGGTGGTTCCCCATGTACAACGGCTGTGGTATAGTTGTCATCGTTTCACTTTTTACGTCTGAAAAGACAGAACAAACAAAACCATAAACACATGTTGAAAATACAACAGCAAACACTGCCTGAACTTCTCCACCATATTCATGAACATTTTCATACAGAAAAAATATATATGAGGCTCAACTCCATTCCTCCCCTGCCAAAAATAAAAGGATGGCAATGAAGAGGATCCAATAGGTATGGTACACTGTTTATTTGATTATTCCAGATTATTCAGCAACAGAAAGTTTCACATACACAAAATATGCAAGAAAAACAAATTGAGAAACATAAGAACTATCTATTCCATTTTTCAAAAAAACTATATACAAGGTAGAAGCACTAGAAATAACTACATGCAGAGCTTGAAATATATATATGGAGAAGTAGATAGATATATTAGAAAAAGTTGTTGAAATTTGATTTGAGAACATTTTTTGTGGACATTTTCTGGAGTGTGTCCTAAACTTTAAATGGATGGAAACCTTTTACACCAGAAAACCTTACATAATTGCAAAAAGCATTGCCCTATTTATGTTTAACTATCTTTGGTAGCTTGCATATCTTCAAATGTTGTATCTAAATCTACAAAACACACCCTTTTACAACCCATGGTTCTCTCTAGATGTCAAACTATCTGTATTATCAAGCCATCCCCCTAGTGGTCATGCTGGTGTGTGTGTTTGTACTTTGGAATCTGTTACTACTATTTCATATTAATCCATTCTGTATGAAACCCAAATAAATCCCACATTTCAATCTGGCTGTAGACAAGTAAATAGATAGATCAACTTTCAGTGAGAAATCTCATAGTTGGAATGGTCTCAAATAAAACAGATGTCAACAAAAATCTTAAACGCTACAAAACTATCTCTACCTGAAGTACTGGCTTGGTCCCACACTGGATTTCCAAGATCTGTCCATTCATATGGATCAAATCCAATGGACTTCATATCCATATTGTAATTCAGATCCATGAGTGTTAAATGATTATATATTTCCAAAATTCATCATGTAATTTCAATGTCCAATTGCCTAAAGCATTTATAAATGCATTGTAATTCGCATCAGAAACCAAACCACCACAAAGTGTCCATGATAGGTGTTTTCATTACATTCTTTCTATTGTCCTCATTTTTCCGAATAAATCCCTAAAATATAGTCCACTAAAAATCCCCCAAAAACATCATTTTCAATTTAGGTCACTGTTCCATATTGTTCAAGAAATTATAGAATAGGATCCAGCTAGGATCCTGATATGATCCTCTGATTAATCATCCCATGGAGTCCATTTTGATTTGTCTTCTCTGTCTGTCCACTAATCCTGGCGTTACTTACCATGTACATCCATACTAATGGAATGCACTTCCTTTCCACTTACCCAGCAAATTCTTTTGGCCAAATTCTCTAGATGATCATGTTACTTGTTCACATCCAGCATGATGTGACAGCTTAGGGTGCATATACACTATGAACTATTTGTTGATAGTTGACCATGTTTTTAAAAATTCCAGTTGCACATAGGGAGATTGAATGAAACTGGGAACTATTCCAACTTCTTACCAGAAGCTAACTTTTAAAAACACATCAGTAAGTTTTGATTTGAATTAATCAAAACAGGTGGTCCTATCAGAAATTTGTGAGTATCTTGTAACAAACCGGGTTTTTTTTCTCTCCCGAGTAAATCATCAAGACATAAACAGCAAAGATGAAGATGTTGGTGATGATCACGCATGATGCTGATAATCATGGTCATCACCATTGTGGGGGAAGAAGACGAGAGAAATTGTACATTTACAACGTATATACTGAAAGTATATTTTAGTTGAGGCTGTGCAAAAGCTTAAAGTTTGGTAGTTGTTTGCTATAAATATTTAGTTTAAATTCATGCAAACTAATATAAAAAAATTGACCCCACTCCATTAATTTTTTCCACATATCAAAGCACTTAGCCAAAGAAAAAAAGGCTAAAATCCTATTAAACTGGTAGAAAATATATGCCCCTCTTCCTATACCTTCTTGGAATAAATCTTAGTCCAATTAACTTTCTACTTTTTTAAGAAAAGTCAACTCCTGTATCATACATCTTTCAGTTTAAGTATATGCAAATCCTAGAGTCTTTGTTGTTAATCTATTTCTTTGAATGACTGTAAATTTTGGTACAAGAGTCTGTTTCATGACATACTGCCTCTCCCCACTTGACCTTTTGTATGCCCTTAGCATAAAAAACCCTCATGTTTTTCACATTTTGGTGCGACTGTTGTTATTTACTAGGGCTTCATTTCCTATAGATCTGTCAGTCATTTTGTCACAGGAATTTCAATGTTTTTACTTCTCTGTCACATTGCGCATCCATCCTGACATTAGAAGACTTTACCAATCATACTAAACAACAAACAATCAATGAACTATATTTACTTTTGATATTGAACTGAAATTATCTCCACCAGAGGGCAGTTTGTAACTCAGTGATTTTTTTTTAAAAATACTTGTGTGTACTTTGACACACTGGAAAGTCTTGTCCCATACTGTATTTCAAAAAGTGCTGGATGTCTGTTGATATAATTTTTCTCTCTTTTACAAATCATTGATGGACAAAGAGGGGAGTCCGGAGCAGTCTAATAACATGAAAAACTATATTTTCCATGCACTTAGGGTCAATTTTTATAATGATGTAGTAGTATATAACACTGATATGGACCTACTGATATACTGGTATATCTTGTGACATGCTGATGTATTTTGTTGCACATAATGGCTTAATCAGAGCATAGCATTTGCTTTTGTCAAATTTCTATGACTCTAAATTTTAGGGTATATGTAGAGTAAAATACTATACATGTTAGATAGCAGTCATATTCTATTTTAAGAACAAGGGTATTTAACAAGTTAACATTGGTCTCCAAGTCGTGATATATTTACAATACCTACTCGTGCCATATGTAAACATCTAGTTGTTTGAAGTGATGACAAACAAACTGTAATAATGATACCTGTAGAGCCAAAATATAAAATGGCCTGTTCCAAAAACACCAAAATATCTTAATTTTGACTTTTACAGGTTTAGACCAGTTGTCATCAGACTTTTAAACTAGTATACCAGTTAGGTATAGAACATGTCCCTCGGTAATATATTCAAGTACTAGTAAGCACTTCAAGGTGTGGCATAGTCTGTCAACCCAATTTAGAAAATGGTCCTAGAATACATCAAGACACATTGTCATTGGATTTCTCTTATCAAACATTGCTAAAGACCGCTAATGAGTGTTTGCTTCAGAAAAAAATCAATCAATTGACAGGCGCTAAAAAATCTTTTTATCTTTTTTGTCTCAAAAATAATTCTAATAAATAAATTTCAAACTACATTAATTCATCAAACAGTTCATATGAAATATGAGTATGTTTATTCGGTACTGAATCATGAATGCAATACTGAAAACTACAATTCACTTCCATTTCCTTGAGGGTCCAAAATATTCAAATTTTCTATCCAGGCAATGATGAATTTGAAATTGAAAATAATTTGAATATAGATACACTCATTTACAAGCAAACAAATCCAATACATTAGTGCCTTTGGTGATAGAATGAGCTCTGAGCTAAACTAATGTTACTGCCTAAAGATCAAAAACAATATTGTGGGAATGAAAATAACACAAATCAAACAGGTGTAGGCATACCCACCTAGAGCACTTATCAAATGTTTTATATTTCATTCATTTAACTTCTAATTGTAATATGCTCTAGATCTATTGCTTGCTTTAGAAAACTTGAAAAAAACAAGCCTGCTTTATGCTAATTATAAATGGACTTGATGAAACAAAACACCACTTTTCCTATAAAACTCAAATAACATTTTCAACATTCAAAATAAATGTCACACAGCATTTAGTTTCAGTTTGAAGTGTTTTTTTCTTATAGTATTCTATACAAAAAAATCAAATCTTTTGTTCTTGCAGAATTTATTTCGTTATCAAAAATAGTACTTAATTGACCCCAAGTACTTATTTTTTAGTTTTGTTTTATCGGCAAAATATGATAACAAGCCACCGAAAGAAAAAAAATCCAGTTTATTATCATTTCATTTAGGACAAAAAGTTGACTACTTATTACTATCTGACATTCTATAGTATAATAGAGTCCAAAAAACATCCTTTTTTTTATGAAGACTAGTTACCATAGCAATGTACTATGGCAACTGAAATTCACATCAAACATAGAGGTCATTACAATATTCTTGGGCATACATCCTAAACTAAATTGTTTTAGCCCATTTATCATAGCCTAACCCATCAAGTTTGACAGCTAAGTCTGGCGAATGCTGCACCTTTGTAAATACCTGGCCACTCTTCTCCTAATGTAAACCATGAGTCAATGTTTTCTAGCTTGATTACTTCAAATCTTAATAGTTCTGTGGAATGAACATTAATCACCATAACCTAGCATATGCATTGCTGTTCCATCCCTATCCTAATAATATATTTTGCCAAATTTTTTTTCTTCACAACAAACAACATAAATTCAATGTCGCAAATTAATTTTACCTTTCCAAAATAAACATTATCTTGACAACAATTTGAAATGCCTAATTTTGCTTATCTATTGCACAGATGATCCAAATGCTCATTAGCGTTCTATCTCATCTGCAAACAATCACCCTATCAAGTCTTGGTCACCCTGCTTACATATCAAGTCAAGCATCTACTCAGCAGCAAGAAACCTCCCTCAGAGGTATCCCCCAATAACTATCATTGGGGACATTTCTTCCACACAAGACAAAATCACAAAATAAGACATTCGATTTCATGCCATAAACAGCATTGCAATATCAACAAACCCATGTCACTGGTCTCTCTCAAAGGGTGCATTCCAAAGAAAAGTTTCACTGCACTGTAACATGTCCATCAACACTTTCTAAAGTTTTATGATCTTTTAGTAGAAATTTTCTAAGAAAGTTATGACTGGACTTCCTGATCTCAACACTTTCAACAAATGCTATGTATGGATTTGACATCTTCATTTTCAAATTTTGTTTTTGTTCTCGCCAAGTTTTAACCTTTTGCCAATAGTAGGGGTCAAAGGTCACTACCCAAAGGGATCTACCACCTATCCTGTGGTTCCACACATGTTCTGTATTTGAAAGATGCAAGTTCTTAGGACTCTACCTGATGTCCCAAGGCACCAAGATAAAGACAACAAGTGCACACATCATTTGATATTTCTATAATATTGATATCTGGATAACATATTTTTCCAACATAGAATCAAATTAACTATGGTGATAAGCTGGATTTTAGTAAAAGGCAGCATCTGACATCTAACTTTCAATGGAAAAATTATCAGTCGCAAATCTCCTTTGCTGCATAGTCTTTTGTATTAAATATACAGTTTACAATCATTTTTCAAACATTCACAATATAAAAAGGTGCAATTTTTCTAATTTTTCAATAACGGCCCTTGAGGAAGCTATTAAAAATGGTTGAGCAAAAGTACCTTTTACAGTAAAACCTTTGATCATTGTCCATCACAAAAATTCAGGTATCGTAAAATAATTTTGCAGTGTACTTTTAAATGTAGAATAAACAAATGATTACGAGCTTTGATGAAATAGTGTACTTACTGTATGTAGGTGGTTGA
Source organism: Pharyngocirrus eroticus (assembly GCA_033118115.1). Lineage (NCBI taxonomy): Eukaryota > Metazoa > Annelida > Polychaeta > Saccocirridae > Pharyngocirrus > Pharyngocirrus eroticus. Next base: position 15,455 of record JAVSBT010023455.1, read on the forward strand.
TCTGTTTGTCGGTTCCTTTCCTGTGGGGAATAAGGTTCAGATCCTGAGTCAGGTGGACTCTCAGGTAATTGTCTGAAATAAATAAACATCATAAATTGTCATATTCCAGTAAACAAAACAAAAAAATTACAGTTTAAAAAAATGATATAACATCATCCTTTAGATACATATATATGTATGTACATTGTTAATGTTGAAATAGAAAAAATAGAAAAAAAGGCTTTTTTGTATAACAGTAATCAAGTAATATTCCTTGAAACTTATTATCATAGCCTGTATTTTCACAAGACCCTGCTACCGTTGGTGTTGGCAATACAATATACGATCAATCATTTCGGTACCTTATAAAACCAAAAGACTTGATATGTACTAGCTATCGGAAAATGTTCTTTTAAAATTCCTTATGATTACAATTACTCAATTAGCTAATTACTGCCCTTTCTACAAAACACAGATCTTTGCTCTTTTTGGTCAGACATATACAGTTTGCCCATATATACATATCATGATATCAAATAGAGACTTCCATTTTAAGCTTTTTGACTTTTTCACTTCTAATGGCAGGTCAATTTTGAAAGGTCTCTTTAAACCTCATTATGACTTCATTACAAATGAGGTTTGTGACTTCTCCTAGCACAGTTCTGATTGGGGCATGGCATAGGGCTATACCTGAAGGACTCAGGTGAAAAGAACAGTTGTCACTAATTGATTAAACAGATGGATCCAGAAGCAGTCATTGATCCCTCCCTGATCTTTCTATCTACTGAATAGCAATCAGCAAATATATCTCTTCACTTTTTTTTCTATTGCTGCATAAGATAATATGATTCAAAACTTTTATATGAAACAGAATTTTATGTGACGTGACATAAATCTAATTTAAATCATACATTTGCAAAGATATTTGTGTGAAGTTGTTTATGCAAAATAAAATCATCATAAGTTCATACACAAATCCATTTTAACAGTTGTTTTTTCATTTTTTTCTCCTTAAATTTAATGTAACTTGATGATTGTGCTATCTCTTCTTTGCTTCATCTCAGGCTTTCTTATAACTATACACTTGAAATGCATGTACCACTTTCTCCACCCTCTGGCAGTACCTGGTAAACTCACAAGTAGCTTTGGACAGGATTCTCTTGTTCTGTTTTGCTTTTTTCACTTATTTTTTTTTCACAGACCTTTTTAAATTCAAAACGAATGTACAGATAGATATTTATCATAAGGACCACCCATTTGTTTCTTAATACTCCATGGTACTGCAATGTGCATTCAGAATTTGTAAATATATAAAGTTTTAAGAAAAATAAATATGGGAGTGATCCATACATAAACAAACTGCACAAAGCATGAAACCCTAAAGAAATAAATGCTACACTTTTAGTAGCGTTTTAGCAAGAAACACCAATAAAATCTCTCTCTGGCAAGAAACACCAATAAAACCTCTGGAGAAGTAAATGTTACACTTTTAGTATTTAACATTTTCGATAAGAAGCACCAATAAAGTAAAACTTATTCATTTAAAAAGCAGCAAACAATTACATAATTACCGTTGCAAATATTTATTACGATCAAAAACTATCATAATACATTTAAACTTTTTTGAAACGAAAAAATTCTACAAGTATCATAAAGAGAAGAATTTTGAAAATTAAATGAATGAATATTACTGTAAAAGAATGAAAATGTCACAATAGTCAATGCAACTGCTTTTTAAAAAGTGAATGATCTAATCAGTAAAAACCGAAAAAAGACTGTTTTCTCTCAAATGTGAACAACCTTTAAACACATAACTACTACTTGTATTTTTTTCAAGCCTTACAAATTCAACTCAGTGTATCTGTTCTATAACCTTGGTTATGAAGAAACGGAATCTCTTCAATGAGCAAACCTGTTGTTAAAGGTTACATTTAAACCAATCTTGATGAAAAAACAACAAGCCTTCACATTCTATCACTCAGAAGCTTTGCTAACAACCGAAAAAATATCCCTGCACCTTGTCAAAGATGAAAAAACAAACAGGGAAGTCGAGAAACTTACAAATAATCATAATGTAAAAAATCCCGCACTTTTTGATACCATGCCATTGCACCTTAACGTTTCTCAAATCCAAAGTGTAGCCCTTGTATAGATCTTTGTTACATACAGCCATTGTCTAGATCCATATCGAGGAATGTATGTAACTAAATTTGTAGGTACGAAATTCAAATATAGCATTTATGATGTTTTCTGGCAGACAACCTCTTCCATTATAACCTGTTTGTTGAGGTCAATGATTAAAGTTATTTTTTTATATAAGGATCAAGGTCATAAATTTATTTCTTTGGCTGTCATGGGCTTTGAAGATTTAATTTATGTTTCCTATATGAATATAAGACATTTTAAACAATTTTCCTTCAAAATATATTACAAAGGAATTTAGATAATACAAAAAAATTCCCACTGCAAATAGGGTATAATTAGACCGTTATGTATATCAAAAACAAAAATGTCCCTACAGGGCATACTTTTTCATGACTCAGTCTGATTATTGGTTTCATATGTAACATGATAAAAGAAGGTAAGATTTAACTAAGGCCATCCATCATGCAAGGTGATTATTAGCTTGCCAAATATCCCATAACTGATATAGCATGGTGTATTATAGATTAAGGGATGGCATAAGAAGTACCAGGCCACCAAGTACTGAATGCAACAAAGCCTCAATGGGTATTTCCAAGTCGAGATTCTATCTCATACAGAGGCAGTCTAAAACAATTTATTTGTTGTACAATTCATACTTTGGTGTTATTTATTCTTTAACCTTTTCAGTAAAATGTACTTGAAATTTAATTCTACAATGGCTCAGTGCCTTACTTTCACCCCAATAAACAATAAAATATAGTCAAAACTTTCATGAATGAAAAATTATCTTTCGTCTTACAGAGATTTATTCTAGAAAGGAAACAAAGATATGAGATATAATATCTTCTATACTTTTGTTATAATGATTTGAATACATTATTTTCTAAGAAGTTATATCATTTTGACCATCATGTTTTATTCAATAATGAATAAAGAAAAACAATTTACTACTTGTAGACAATACTTACGTGGGATACAAAGATTGTGACTTCTGTTGCTGATTTAGCAAATTTGGAGTATTTTGTGAGTACATGGAAGATGAGCAACTTGATGTTGCAGGCAGCTGTTGTTGTTGTTGTTG
>JAVSBT010023566.1:0-18655 GCA_033118115.1 Pharyngocirrus eroticus
CCGGATATTATTTAAAAGGTATATTTTGCATTAATCAAAAAAAGATTGTATAATAAAAGAGAAAAAGAGTTGTTAAAGTTTAAAGTAATAAAAAAATACTCTTATTGAAGTTATAAATATAAACATAAAAAAACAAAATGTATTTATGCATAGATCACACTCGAATTTTTTTAACAATGATAATAATTGTATGTGCTAGAATAAAAAAAAAAAAATTCCGGCTGGGTGGTTTTAAAAATAAAACCACCCGGGCGCTCAACCGGAAACAAACATTTATTTATGATCGGCCTTAGTTTAAAAAACCTGTGTGACCTTGATAGGTACCAAATTAATGGGATACCAGCACAATGAGGGGGTGCCTCTGCTGATCATTCACCAGTTATATAAGACTATGAATAGGTTTTATTTATATAGTAAAATTTATAAAAATGTATGAGTCTATACATAACATTGATAATTACATGTTTCAACACACAATAATAGAATTAAAATTAGTTGAAACTTTGTTATGTTTTCAAATTTCTACAGATATTATAACAAGGAATAGACACACATAGGTACACAGGGAAAATTGAAAGGGTTTGATAGAAATATCACTTTATCAGTGAATTGACATAATTGATTAGTAAAAAAAAATGCTAGATAACATAATTTATAATATGTCATTTATCCCTCCCACCCAACTACATTAGAAGTCACATTTTTGAACACGAGTACAATATTTTGGTGACCTTGAATGTCTTTCATACAGTAGAATGCCTTAATTTGTATATAGCTTTTTTATAGATGCACTGCAGACTGCACTGTAGTGCGTGTCAGGGGATGGTCCTGTCGCATTGTGTGCAGAGGAGGGGGTGATGTTAAAGTACACTTTTAATAAAAAAATAGTGGTGTTTGGTTGTTAGTGATATATGTATCTAGAGGTAAAATGGAATCAACACTAGATTTAGTGGTCCTATAATATCACTATTCTGTGGGATCCCCCCCCCCCCCCAATAATCAACGCTATTATTGAAAAGGAGCAACACCCATTAGTGATGTATTGGCACCATAAAGTCTAGTGTTGCCTCCCTTTCCTCTAGATATCACTAACAACAGAAAGCATCACTTTTTATACAGTGTAAGACAGCTGTATATGAGCTTAAGAAACCCAATGAAACCCCAAACTTTAATTTTTGTCTGTGGTTGTGAAAGCATTAATTGTAATCTTTCATATGATCTTAACGAACATTTCCTACAAAATGAACAATTAGATTCTTTGTCATTTGTTATCATTTTGCCTCTTCAGTTCATTGCTGTGTGTTGACTTTGAGTGAAAATCAAGCTTATTTTGTGGACACACATTTCTTTTGATATCTGAATACATAATGCCTTATCAGTGTCCAAATATTTGTATAAAATATCATACTTGAAGTTAAAAAAAAAGCTAGACCTCCCTGTCAATCTAGCCTTGTTCATCCTGTATCTGTACCTTTTTTAAATCATTTTTTATTACTAAATTCAGGGACTTATGATTTTATTTTGCCTACCTTGAAATTGTTTAATTTAGGTGTCAACACTTCCACAATCTTGGTACTATCTTTATTGATATTTTTATTTCAAATATATTACCATTACCCCCATCAATTCCCACATATTATTCAAGACTGTCAATTTTTTGTTTGCTTAATTTTGATGTTTATTGTAATGTTAGTAGTTTTGTCTAAGTATACAAATATGACTGCTTCAGGGCCCCCCCCCCCACCGACAGGCCCCCCCCCCCTCCCCCCCAGTCCCAGATCTGCAGATTTTCAAGGGGGACACCTAGATTCTGACTGTTGAGGGTCTGTATGGGACAGCGGAATTTTCTCCTACTGTCCCAAGTATCCATAGGGAAGATAGGCTGGGACAGTGGATTCAAAATACAGAAAAGTGGCTTTTGTAGACGCGCCTGTACAACATTTTGCAACAGGTCTGCCTGTGACAGTACAAAAAATAAATTATGTTGACTTTTGCTGCTTGTAAAATTAAACATACAAAGTACAAGCAAGGTAGCTGCTTTACTCCCTTCCCCTATTTTGTCAGACCCTTGACTAGTAGAGCATTTTATGTGTGTCCAGGGATATTTTCCAGCTAGCATGTTGACACTTATAAAACATCTGTCACGAACACAGGCTTATATCATTTTCAAGATTAGAAATTTCAACCACAAAGCTGATTCAAAAAATTCAAAATGTCAAAGAGGTGAGTACTATTGAATATAAATACTAACAAAATACTATAATAAGAACGTAAATTATTGTTTTAAAAGCACATGTAAGTACAGAGTGGACTACTAAACTAAATGGGAATTTCCTTGAAATAAATATTTTGTTTTTCAACATTCGAGATAACAGATGCAATGCAGGGCATGCAACATAATTATGAAGCATTTGTCTAAAACAGAATATAATTTGAAATGTTTTTAGTTAGGTTTCAACTATACCAACCATGTCTTGTGTTCTGTCCAGTACTGCAGGAAGTTTTAACTTGCATTTAGACTTTTTGTAATATATATATTTAGGCTATTGCCATTGGCATGACTTGCTTACCAGGAGCAAAATCCTTTAGTTTTTAGCCTCCCCAGTTAAACAGACAACACAGTGACAGTAAGACGCTGGTAATTGAAACAGACTTGTGCTACTTACAAAGTGATTATAAAAGCCAAAAGTCTCAAACCCTGCTTGTTGCAGGTCAAACGATAGTATATTAGAGAAAATTATAAACCCCATTGCTGTCTTAAGCTGCTTAGCATATGCCATACTTTCGGGTAGTAAAATATTATTCCCAAGGATCCAATCTTATGGCATCATTCTCACTTAGACTATAGCAACATGTAGCTCTACAAAAAATTGTAAAACTGGAAGAAAAAACATCTTGACATGGCTTCTGACTTCTACAATTTAAAAATATTGCACAACTGTGTGAATGTTATTTTTTGGTTGCATTTTACATCGCTGATAATTTATCACAAAACTTGGTGGCATTATTTTAGATCAAAATATTTTACACTTTGAGGGGCACCATATTGGAATTACTGGGCTAGCTATACAAGATTACTTTTCAATAACTTAATCAAGTCAAAAGATTTATTGTCCTGTAATTTTGAAATATCTTTTGTATTTTCAGTGATTCAATGGCTGATTCTATATTTTTTGGAGGAGAGATAATTACAGTTGATGATGCAAGACCAGAGGCTGAAGCTGTAGCTGTGAAAGATGGAAAAATACTGGCTGTAGGAACATACAAAGATGTCATCAAATTCCGTAATGATGTCACTGAAATGGTGGACATGTCTGGTAAAACCATTCTTCCTGGTCTGATAGAGCCTCATTGTCATCCCATGATGTCTGCTGTAATGTACAACCATTTTGCTGATGTCAGTGGATATACATACTCTACAAGAGCAGAAGCCTTAGACTCTTTGAAGAAGGTGGTTACAGAAACCCCAAAGGGAGATTGGATCTTAGCTTATGGGTTTGATCCAATACTTATGGGGGATATTGTTTATGCTCCAACAAAAAAGTTCATTGATAATGTTGTCTCTGAAGACCATCCTGTCTTTATTCTTGCCCAGACAGCCCACACAGCTTTCTGTAACTCAAAAGCATTTGAGCGTGCAGGTGTGACCAAGGATACACCTCAACCAAGAGATGGTGAGTTTGTAAAGGATGAAGAAGGCGAGCTAAATGGGGTAGTCAATGAAATTGGGGCTCTTAATTATCTCTTTAATGCCTCCCCTGCAGTAACATTTGAACAACATGTAAAATATGTCAAAAAACAATTGAATAACTTTGCCAAGGCAGGTTTTACAACTGTTGCTGAACTAGGAGTTGGTTTTGGGATCAGACTTCCAGATCCAGTTGGGTTGTTTCATAAAGTTGGAGAGCAACCTAATTGTCCTTTAAGGCTTATTGGCTACATTCCAGACAATGCAATGAAGAAAATGATTGACATGGGTGAGCTTCAAGTTAAAACTCCAGAAGCTAACAACAATGTCCACATTGCTGGGGTAAAGATACTGGCTGACGGGAGCCCTTACACAGGAACCATGGCAACTCGTGAGCCTTATAAAGACACTCACATGACAAGGGATTGTTTAGCACAGCAAAAATATCCAAATTATGGAGCTTTGAATTTTACTTATGAAAAGTTGATTGAGATGATGAGACCATTCCACCAAAAAGGTTGGCAGATAGCTACACATACCCATGGCGAAAGGGCCATCCATCAAGTCCTTGATGTTTACGAGTCTCTTTTACATGAAACACCGCGCAAAGATCACAGGTATCGATTGGAGCATTGCGGTTTGATTACTGAACAGCAATTAAAAAGAGCCAAAAGTCTAGGTGTTACCGTAACTTTCTTTATTAACCATATCTACTTTTATGGTAAGGCTCTCAGCGATTTAATCATTGGAGAAGATAGAACAGCAAGGTGGTGTCCTTTAAATACAGCTACAAAAGCAGGTCACCGGTGGTCCTTGCACTGTGATACTCCATGCACTCCTATAGGCCCATTCACAGCTATGCGTACTGCAGTCACAAGACTTACAAGGACTGAGGAAAAAAATGACCCTAAAGCACAAGTTATGGGTATTGATGAAAGAATTTCAGTGGATGAAGCCATTAAAGCTTGGACCATTAACCCAGCCTGGCAAATGTTTCATGAACATCTTCTTGGAAGCATAGAAGTAGGGAAAATTGCTGACTTTACAGTAATTGATAGAAACCCCAAGAAAATTAAACCAGAAGACTTGGACAAGATACAAGTGGTAGCAACTTACAAAAGTGGAAAGTTAGCAAATGGATTTCAGGAACTCTGAGTTAATTCTGATTTTTTGTTATGGAATCATTTTCATTCTAGGATATTCCTTTGGGTGTTGCATCAGTAGTATACAGCAACAGCATTTCCCAACTAACTGTAAAACAGAATTCATCAACTTTATAGAAACTTACAAACTTGGACATCACTGGGAAGAATCATAATATTTTTCCCCGCTTTGTAATACTGGTTAAATACAAATAAATGAAATTTCCTTTTCATAAACTTTATAAATGCAGTATAACTGCAGTCTTCAGTATTATTCTTGTTCACATTATTATTCTTCCTTCATTTTTTCTATAGAAAACTAGCAAAGATGAAGCATGATGCATAATACATGTAATTATGTTCTACACAAGTAGTTATTTGCATATCTTTTTAATCTAATACACTATTTTTGATACAGTTAATTTATGTATTTTGTGTGAGTGAAAAAATGCATATTTGAGTTCCCTTTCAAAATTCCACATTGATTTGATGTCATATTATGTATTCGGCAACATATCTGACATGTCCTGACAGTCATTTATGCATAAAAAATCAAAACAACACATTCTTGACCTGGAACATCAGGACACTGACAAAATGTGATATCACGCTAACAACGAAGCAGGGGGAATGCAAACCTTGTACGTGAAGTATGCTGTTCTCTACAATTGAAAGATGCATATAATTTCTCTTCGCGATGGTGGGAATACCAAGGGTAACCTTTTTACATAGATGAACGTCAAAATTGATTAGACACTTACCTAGCAGCTTCTATTTTCGCTCATCCAACAAAATATTTCGTGTTGATGTTACCCTGGATACAATTATTTGGAGTGACTTGAATTGAAATTTCAATCAAAATATTGAATATCAATAAATAGTATGACAAGTGACAATAAACATAGGCGACTGCCTCGTCGAATTCCAAAGGTTTCAGACTGGGCCTCCTGTAGCGAAGGTTTCAATGGCTGCCTAAAAACTCCGCATAAATCAACAACTGGTAAGTAGTTGTACTTCTTGACTAGTACTAGTGTACTCAAACACCTTGGCAAAGTGATCAAATCTGTTACTGCAAATTGATAGTGGTGAGTGGCGAAATGAAAAGATGGGCAGTGAATGTAATTCTGGAGAAAAAAAATAATTGTCTGTTGAAGGAATCATCAATTATCATACAAATTACAATATAATTATATAATACATAAACCAATTAGGCCATTATATCGTATGAAATACCACTATTAATGTTAAAACTGTAGCATATGAGGAGGTGGGGTTGTCTTTAAGTTTAAGCTTTGAATGTTGTACATGTGTGTGAGTGAATCTAGCCTAGTGGAACTTGATTGTGTTGTGTAAAAGATTAGTATGACTGGTTTTGAATCTGTGAGTGTTAAGACTTAAGGAGTGTAATTGCGTATAAAAGTATCTGTGTGAAAGATTGTCTGGGTAGATCCACTAGGCGTGCGGACGTGTGACTGAGTAACTGTTTTGTATTTTGTATGTATTTTTATAGGTCATAAACCTTGCTATATGCAACTTACTTGACAGTGTTATTTAGTGTTTCACTAAGCAGAACATAGACATTGATCATTCCACTATTGGTACCTGGTTACAAAACAGATATCATATGGGGCTCAAGGTGGGGACAAATATGATTTTAAAACAGGGTAGATTATGATTTTCAATTAAATACAGTTGAATTTGGTTTTAACTTTTAAGGGCATAATATAATTTAGAAGAAAATACATAACAATTTCCATCGCCAATGACAACATATTTTTAAGTATACATGTACTCGAGTATTAAATCATCAAGTTTTTAGAAGCATCATATACATTCAGTGTAATTTATATTCAAGGATTCAATTTTTCAAAATATTTTGTGATTCATTTGTTTATATTTTTTTCTTTTGGTATACATTAAAATAGCAAGCCAAGAACTCATTGAATGGGAAGATGAGAATGATAGTGAGAGTGATCAGCCAACAGGGGGCAAACACCAGGGGGCAACCTCACCGCTGTCTCCTGTACTGGAAGCAAAAAGAAGAAAGATTGATAAAGGTATATTCCAGAGAAAGAAAATATTCCAAGAAGACTTTTTGATAGAATCAGAGAGCCCAGTAAAAGCCTACAATAAAAGATTTAAAGGAAGAAATTCTATGTCGAAATTCAAAGACACATATGGATCAGAAGATATTGAGATAGAAGTTGATAGTCCTGTGAAAGAGTCAAAGCATAAACAGGCACATATACCCCCTTCAGGGATAGATCCAATGGGTGATATTATAGACATGGACAGTCCTGTTAAATTGAATGCTGGGAATGTCAGTAAAAAGGTGTTTGACAACAGTGGAATGTCTTCAGGGTCTCATAGCATCTGTGATTTTGATTCAGGAAGTACGTCAAAACAATCAAGACTGGCTGAAAACTATGGCAATGAAATTAAAGTAAGTACTGCCAGAAGAAAGTACAACAAAATGAAATTTAAACTCTGGTCATAATAGTTACTGAAAATTGGAAAATAAAGTCATTTTATTTTTTTTGGAATAAAAAATACAGGGGTATTGCTCATGTCATATAAATTTATGATATTCTTGATATTATAAGTCATCATTTTGTTTTTTGTTTTTATTGCTTGTCATCAAATATAAAAAAAATCTCAAATAGAGGTAATCATGAAGGGATAAAAGGGAAAGTAGATCCCTTAAAAAAGAGTTAAGATTGAAAGCATTTTCTGTAACTGTTACAGCAAATTGATTACTTTAGACATTTGTTTAGTATTATTGTGTAACCTGTCTTGATATAACAACACTGTTTCTTTCCTTCATTAGAATGACTTCTCCTCTGATGGATCTCCAGTCATTTCAATGCCGCCTTCTCAGGATGATCCCTCATCCAGTGTTTCCACGCCAAAACAAAAGAGCAGTGATTGGCTGAAAAGTCTCCAATGGCAGAAACTTTCTGGTGAAAAGGAAGACCCTGTACAAGCATGTGATACAGAGGAATCGAAACCGAGAAAAATTAAATTCACCAGGTGTTTGTTCCTTTTGTTTCTTTTTTTGTCTCTATTTCTTTGCTGTTTGTTGCATGGAAAATTTCTGGCCAAAGGACACTATAGAAAAGACGTTTGATATGAAGCAAACAGGAGATTATGGAGTACTACATTTTTTTTTGAAAATGTTTTGTTTTTGTAGTGTCATTTAAAATTATGTTTGACATTTTATATTTCATAGATCAATACTAAGTGAAAGTCTCATCGACCATGAAATGATCACATTTTTACGTTTTTTGTTTTGACAAGTGTTAGTTATATTTGCTTTATAGGAATGGTTTAGCTGAAAGATTGGATCGCATGATACTTAGAGAAAAATCTGCAAAAACATATTGGTCTCACAAAGTTAAAGGGCTGCCAAATAAAGGTAATAGTACCAGATTTCAGAACAATGTGACTGTTTGAGCTCATATAATTATACATTAAAGAATGGGGTCAATTTATCTTAGAAATGTTTTTATTTGCATTTTTTAAAAAATATACATGTGTATGCAGTGCTGTATCTTCCTCCAGCAATATGTGCATGTTTTGACATTTTCAAATGAATTTCCAAATATTTGGATACAGTTTTAATTAAACCATAGACATATATTTTACAGGAATAACAGCATATTTTTCTAGTATTAAGATACTTATATTATTAATTGTATGGTTAACAGTCAAGCTTTATTAACTGTATGATTAATTACACAACTATACCTTTATTTTATTTTCTATGTTGCAATACATTTTATTCAAATAGATTCAAGCAAAACCTTGACAATCCGGGTTAATTTTTCAAACCCCTGTGGTAGTCTTATCCTGACCCAAAGTGAACTTGTTGCTGGAGGTTTGGATGACTTCAACTGTAAAACAGGCCATCTGGCAGTGGTGTTCAGCAAAAGTCTGGAAACTAAAAATAAAATAGAAACTGGAACACTAGTTAAAATCCATCCTCCATGGTATGTATGTTTTTATATCTTCACTTGATTAATTTCAAATACATCTATATTGAATTGATTTTTGATATCGTTTTGTCCTGTAAATATTTTATGAACAAGCACAGTTGTGTAGATTTAGATATAATGATAATTGTATTATAACAGTTCCTTTATAGCGCATATACCTCAGGTAATAAAAAATGCACTCAAATTTAATGCATACATCTATCCTGCATGTTCTGCAGTTCTTAAACATCTTGAAAATTAATGCAAGATGCAAAAAGTCAAAGTTTATGTGCAAATGTAGGAATGAGATTTGTTCAAAATATGTTAATGATATGGTTTTTGAAACTCTTTTTCCTGAACTATTGAAAATGTGGAAAACAATAGCATAATCCCATTTCAGCATTTTTCTAAAAATGTACTTTTTTCATGAATAGGCAAAGGTTGTCTCAACCAGACTCTTCAACAACTGTGATCTTATGTACAGAGCTTTGTGAAATATTAGGACTAGAAGAATCTGAGAGTGAGACAAATGCTCCTGTAAGACAACGACAAGAAACAATACTTGGGGCATGGATGTGTCCTTGTAGGCAAGGTAACGCATACAACTCCTTTAAGAATAGTGAAGTACATTTACTTTTAAAGATTAGAACAAAGGAAAATTCAGATGATTTGTTATGTAAGTTTTTGAAGATGCAAGTGTTCAGATTCAGATTGAAAATATGTGAACAATATTATGCCAGGTTTGTGTAAGTACATGTAGTTGGTAAGTATAGTGAGCTCAGGGCATAGAGGCATCCATATAGCTAACCCTCTTATTCAAATAAATGGATCTCGTCTTAATAATTCTCTTTTTTTATTTTTGTAGATAGAGCAATGTCATCATGTTTATGTCCTGCCCAAACAAACCCATCTGCATTTAGAAATGTAAGTAACCACTTGAAAGTGAAAAAATATAACTGTTAATTATAGGCTATACATGCAAATAAAACGAAAATGAATTCTTTGGAGCATACATACACTAAGCCCCCAGAAATAAAACTTTAGAAACAAAAAATTGAGCAATACTTTACCATATATCTTCACAGTTATACTAATAAACTAAGATTTTCATTTATATTATGTTATTTATTTTCTTGAAAAATCTTTTTGTAAAGTTAAAATTAAATGAAGACTTCAGTTCATCAATTTGAAATGAAAAACAATATTGTATTTATCATATAGGTTAGCATGGAAACACAGGATGGAAATAGTGCATTTGCTGAGTTTTCCACTGACCAAGTTCACCCTACTGTGACCTCTAGGTCAGGTCACATCCTAGAAAATATTGAAAACAAAGGGGGCAGCACTGCAGTTGGAGTAGGATTTGAAGCAATCGTTCAAAGAGTTTTCAATTACAAACACACAGCAACACAAGAAACAAGGTATTGTTGTATATACTTTTTAAATGTGATAATCTAACTGAGAGAAAAGAAAGTTTTTTTTAACATATCATCACATGAGAACGCAAAGGCTCTATCTGATGAAGAAACCTATGACAGTTAGAGCTTTTGCGTTCTAATGTGAAGATATTAATAAATGCGTTGGAAAATTGTATATCTGTTTTACCATGGAAGCTTTCTAAATTAGCAAAGTAAATAAAGAAAGCTTCACTGACTGAGAACTACATGAATCTGAAATTTCTGTAAAAGATAACCAGTATCTTGGAATAAATAATTTACAATGTCAGATTAGGAATGTGATAACATGTTTTTTTTTATTGTCACAAGATGGAGTGCCCTGCTGCAGGATAAAGGAAAAGATTACTGCTTACTAGACATTAGCACTCTCTGGTGTTCAGAATTGGAAAATCTCATCAAAAATGGGGAAGGGAAAGAGTATGAATTTCATGGTCTCAGAGTACAACAGAGAATAAATAAATCAAGGTAAGAAAGGGGGAAAAGTTTTGAATTCTAATAAAGGGAAATAAAGTTTCTGCTGTTTGGAAGATAGGAGATGATACACTTGAGGGTAAATTTTACATAGAAACACAAAATAGTGATATATTGGTACCACTTAGACACTAAATCTAGTGTTGATACCATTTTGCCACTAAATATTTGACAACACAAAACATCACTTTTTTTTCCAAATAGTGCACATAATTTTTTTCCACCAACTTCCCCCTCGATGCCATCTCCTTGGCCTTTGTAGACTTAAATAAAGATTAGGAGATACAATTGAGTGTAGATTTTATTTTTTTTACTAGCCAAAGATAAAAGTATGGGCATTCAGTTTAAAAATTGATTTTTTTTTTCATTTTCATTTTTCAGGTGTCCAGGATTGTTTCAAGTCATGGAGAGTATCTGGACGCCACCAGAAATTCTAAGTCAAGAAGTAGATGAGGTAGATAATGTTTTATTCAACAATGATTTGATGAAATTTTGAGAAAGCAAATGTTTTGTGTTCACCATCAATTCCCAATGCCCCCTCCCAAATGTACTACAGTTATTGTAAATTTTCGTTCAGGCCCGAGTTCTTGTATCCTTCTTGGCAGCTCATTTATATTTATTGCTTTCAGTCTCAAGGAAGTGAATACCAAGCAGTGGCACCCCCTGGTTTTTGTTACATGTTGAATGGTTCACTTGGGGAAAGTTCTTGCAAAGAATGTTCAGAAAATGTTTCAATTCCGACATCGAGAATATCTTCCGGTTACACACTGGTCAAAGCGATATCCTTAAAAGAGATAAGAGTGACATCTAGTGAGGGAATATCAGGAAGATGCAGCTGTTTTGCTAGAATCTTATACAGGTTTAGTGAGGTAAATTAATTTCAGACTTCTGATTGGATGTAGCAGAGGAACACAGATTCAAAATTATAAAGGAATATGCTGTTTTAGATGTGAATGAACATTTAAAGATTATTTGACACCTTTTGAAACTGAAAGTGAATAGATATATCTAACCTTTGCTACACAAGCATTTTTATGAACAACAGTAAAATTATCTCTTGCTAAAAAGTACAAAGCCTGTTTTATTAGATTGTTTTGAAAGCGTTACTGTAATAAAAAAATAACTGATTCTCATATTTTCATTTATGAAAGACTCAAAAAAAAATTTCATTTTAATTATTTTCTTAGGATGATTTTTCAAGACATTTTTGGGTTCTGACAGATGTGTCACTACAGAATTTATCACAAGGTGACACTATAGTTGCACAGTTACAAGATGGCTTTCTTCCAACTTTGAACACTGCTCACCAGTCTGATGAATTGTTACATAATATCGTTTTCATCAAAGATGCATTTTATTTGAAAGGTAAAATTGAAAATAAAGAAATTATTTCACGCTGAAGACAAAGAGTTGAATCATTTTAGCTAGCACTTGTCTCAATTTTGACTTTTTTATACAGAGCTTTTTCAGGAAGTCTAACATGAACATAATCTTGTACTGACAGATTGTGGAATGAGAAAAAAAACTGGATTTAATGCATTTCAATTTTTTTTTCTAGATATATTTTTGATATTAGCATTGCTATGTAGGACCAAGTTGATTTGGTACTGTATGAAATACTGTCAATAAAAAAATTTGAGTTTAGATTAGAGAAAATCCAGGTTAGACCGCAGTCAATCTAAGATTATGTTTAGTGATTCTAGTCAATTTCTTTATCTTTACAGATACTTTGTTACTGGACAAATACACTAGAGTGTACAAAGAAGAAAGCCTTCTAACAAATCAAGCCTATCTGCCTGGTGTACCATTTACTCCCTTTACTACAGAAGGGTTACGTCATCTTCAAATCAAACTGCCAGAATTGTCTTTAACAATACCCAAGAGACACCTGGTGGCAATTTCAGGTATATTTCCGGCATGGATTTGAATAATTTAGGCTGTGGTTAGACACACTTTTGGAATTGATAAAATACCCTTTTATTGATGACATTTGAAAAAAAAAAAAAATCAAAATTTTATAAAGAACTATAAATGGATTCAGGTTTGATATTCTGTTAATTCGCATGAATTGAGATGATATTATTGTATTCTCCATAGGTAAAATTATTTCCATTGATGAAAATACTGCAGTATCCTGGACAGAATGTGAGATTTGTCATGGGGAAGATTTATCAGAATCTGCAGAATCAAAGTAGGAAACAAAAAAATTCCCTCAAGATGTTTGCAAATTTCATCTCCTTGTTCTGAACAAAATAAAAGTAACATAATTGATTGATGATGATTGTTTAATTTTTGATGAATAGTGGGTTACTTTTCGAAATTGTATGTTATCTTCAAAACCAAATGATAAAAATTTGGTCAAACATACTTCTGGAATATGAGGAATTGGGCTACACGTGTGGCTAAATGGATGGACTTTCCAAACACAAGTTTTGCTGAATAAGGACTTCACCATAATTCATTATTATATAAAATGTTTCCCATTATGAAATGTTAACTGTGTGTCTCTTTGTGTAGATCTTTTGTTATTTTGTATGTGGTTCATATTTCATTGCATGGTTGAACTGTGTATGAACTGTGAAATATTATATAGATCCAGTTTTATCCCCAATGCAATAGCCCACTTGAACAATAAATCCTCCTAATATACCTACCCCTCCCCCCCTTCTAATCCAATCTTACTGCACTGCACATTTGTTCCTCCTTAATCCTGTATTTGTATTAATCTTGTCTGCTATGTGTCCGAAAAATTTTTTTCAATATGGAGAATAAAGATATTATTATTATTATTAATATCCAAAGACTGCAAAAGAAACTTGAACCTGCTATAAAGTAATGCAAACATTCTAAAACAAGTAACAGACATACAGAAATTGGATAACAGAAAATGTGTATGCCAAAAAATTGATTATAGTAAACAAGATGGTTAAAATTTGAACATTTCAGGGGACCTTACATGCAATACTTTATTACTGATAATAATAATTATATTAGTTATTACGATAACAGTAATTAATCAATAATAATTTAATTTCTAAAGCACTTTTCATTTTAAAATAAAAATGTAAAACGCTTTACAATGTGAACAAATATGAATAGGTTAATTTGAATAGGTGGAATAATGGGTCATTGAGTGTTAACCCCCCCTAGTCCCCTTGAACTTCCAGTTATTTGCACCCTGGATAGTTTTGTCAAATAAATCTACTCTCCTTTGCATTTAGTATTTTTTTATTTTCAGCAGGGTACAATTTTGTGTCAAATGTCAACAAAATGTCAGAGCTGTCAAAAAGATGAATTTGGAGTTATTTATAGAAATGGACCAACTGAAAGATGTACAAATTAAAGTCAAAGTAAGATAGATGAAATTCTATTAAATTTAAACAAGGAATGGGGGGGGGGGAGGGGGGATACAGGGAAGTCATATCAAAGGTTTTAAGGTAGCGAAACAGGTTTAATTCTGTTACCAATTTTTACAGAAACTTTCATCACTTTAAACAGTTATTATTACTATTTTTAGAAAAGGCAATCTAAATCACTGAATGAACGATATGAATCTGCTCTAAAAGACAATGTTTTTTTATATCTCTAAAACTGCAGGAGTTGATTCCATGTTTTTCGGAAAATAGTATGGTAATGTCTGATTTTACAGGATGTATCTTTCAAAAACGATAAGCTAAATTTGAGTTTATCCATTATTTTGAAAATAATGATATATGTTTACATATAGTGTCTTATCAACATTTGAACTCTACTTTTAAATATTTTTCCAATTATTTATATTGTCCTGTCCCCTCCTTTAAGTTTGGATTTTTGTTCAATTAATCACTTGAAGGATAAGGCAAGACTATGTTGAATTCAAACTAAATCTTTTCACATTTGTCTGAATTGTTGTATAGATCTAAACGACTCATCCGGCATGTATAGGTTATCTAACTCTTTGCTTCCTTTTCAGCTTCTTCAGTCAAGCATTGTCAAACTTTTACCAGAAGAAGGACAAGATGAGGTAAATTTTGATATCATCAAATTGCAAGCATTATAGTTGTGTCAGAATTTATGCAACATTATATTTGATAAGGCTGAAGAGATGGTCTGACACAAAAAGGCCTTTTGAATTTGCATTTGAAATATGGTGTCATAATCATTCGATTGAATCTGATGTTCACTTTTCAGTGGAAGTAATTTCACTTTAGTATTGTATTTGCTTGCACACACACAGATATAGTTTTTAAAGCTTTAACATTGGGTTCTTTCTCATGGAATTTTCTACCTGTCCTTCCTTTCCCTCTATTTGGGATACCGACACCATCAGGTGGCGCCTCTGCTGATTGTTCACTTGTCACGTGCACTCTAGACTTTGAAGAGGCTTATTTCCTAAGTAAAGATCAAGCGCATATTTCATTCACTGGTGTAATTTTTTTACTCATATCTCTATACTTGTTTAATGGTGTATATATTGTGATGAGTCCAGAAAAGTTAGGTGTATGAACGAAACATACACATGCTCTTTTACTTCAGAAATAAGCTCATTCATTGTCTCCAGTGTAATTGACCAATGAATAATTAGTAGAGACGCCACCTCGGTTAGGTGGTTCATTCTTGTCATAAGTACTGTAAAAATCCCCATAAGACTTATGATTTCTAAAAGTTAAAAAAAGGTTAATTTTTTTCCTTTTTGTTTACAGGGTCATGACATTCAGAGTATCCTAGAGGTCAATGTGGGTCCATTATCATGCATCATAAAGGATTTTAAGAGGAATTCAAACAAAAATATATCGATGATACTGCTGGAAGAAATTTGGGATCAGAATGTAGCAATACCTTAAGATATTGCCTTTTTTTAAACCAGAATGGATAAAATTGGTTTTGACTAGATGCTAACCATAGCAGTAGTTGACCTTATTACTGCCAACCCCACATTTGATATAGCACAAAAGATATACAAAAATATCCATCTACTTGACAGCATGATGGCAAGGATGGAGATGAGATATGATTTTTTAAAACAGTGTTCAAAGGGTTAAACTTGTGCTTTGGTAAGCAAAAGCTTCATCTACATAGATGAATATTCAAAACAATTTCACCTGGGTATTGAAAATACTTCTCAGTGTTTACTGATTAAATTTGATATAAAACATGGTAACTATAGCTTGTTTTGAGAGATTTAACCTACACCCTTTTGAAAACATTTAACACCAGGCCTACAAAAGTATACCCTGGTGAACATTTGATTTAAGTGGCTTTTAAAGTTTAAAAAAATACTACAAAATAATGTTAAACTGTTATTAATTCAAACATAGTTGAATTGTGATGTTTTAAATGACCTATTTTATTTGTAAAGTCAACCATTGTTAAGACTTTGTTTTATCTCAAATTAATTTTAAGTCTGTAATCATAGAAATATGTTATTTTTAGTAAAAAAAAAGGGGGGTGTTTTAATACCTTCAAAGTATTGACATGGCTAATTTATACAAAAGCTGCAAAAGTTGTTGTTAGTGTAAGTTCTGTGATCAAGATTTAGTGAGTAGATCAGAAGCAATAAAATGATATTTCAGGAAATAGGAGCAATGATAAAGGTCATTAAACAGTTTGTGTAATATAATATATTAAGTAAAGAGCTCATTGAAAAATTGCTCTTTCTGTGGGATGATAAAAATTAGGCAGCTTTGGTGAAAGAAAAAACTACAATGATCTTTAAATTACAAAATGAGTCACCACTCATGAATGTTTGATATTTAAATATAGTATTAGGGCACTTGACATTTGTGAAGATCAGACAACCTTGGAAAACAGACAACCTAGATAATGGATAATAGATTTCATTGACCTTGACAGTCTAAGCAATTGATTGTTCTTGTCTGGACAGACAGGGCTGACCTTCAATATTTTGGGTATTTTTGGACATGTTATTACATAAATAAAAGCAGGCTTTGAATGATTTATTTTTGTGTATTGAATACATTTTATGAAATGAGTTTTGTGACGTATTTGACACTAATTGTCAACAAAAGATTGATCAGCATTCAATGTACAGTGAATTTCATATTTATAGCCTCAAGGTTGTTCAATATGAAATGTTCCTAAAATTAGTAAAAGCAGGGAGAGATTTTTTTCTTAGCGTGACCCGCAAAGATGGTTGTTAAGAAATGACGAAAATTGTAAAAATGTTAACATTTCTAAGGGTACAGTCTATACTTTATTATGGGGTAAAAATGGCTGACACCCCCCCCCCCCCCCCTCTCCCCCGGAGTAAACCAACCCTGAAATGTGAAAAAAATAACACTATATACATTTAGAAACTAATAATTATTAATATTTTTGAAAATTATGTTTGTTCTTATAAGGGCAAAAAATATGCAATTTAAACTTTTCTTATGGGACTATTATTCTGAATGAGTATATGACTTTAATTTTCAAGAAAGAGCAATTAACTTGTTCCCCACAGACTTAGAAAAATAATCTTTTAAATTCCATATCTGATTATACCTTGGTTTATATTCCCCTATTTTGTGAATGGCCTGGACTTTGCATCACAGTTCTTTGACTAGGTACCCCATTCTTGACTTTGGTCTTAACAGGACTAGAAGTCAAGAAAAAATGGATTTCATTCATAAATATAATATTCTCTAAAAATAGTCACATATGACCACTACAAAAACTTTCGGTCTGCTTTCTGACCGTTTGATCTATATTTCACGGATGACCTACATCGATGGCTAAAATCTTCATTTTACGTGTGCAGCCAAATTATCATAGAAGAATGACCAATGGTTTTGTCCTTTTGTGTTATATTATATCATGGTTTCATAAACATATTCAATGATATTCTTTGCTCCATGTTTTACATAACGGTCCATATCTCTTAATCGTACGACCAAGCGTGTCTCTAGAATGCTTTACATGTACAGGGCATAAATAACTACTATTCTGTGAAATCATCATCACTTTTGCTTTGAGTGTGAAACTGACAAGTGGTCCAGTATGGAGGATTCTACCTGTTCTGTGACGAGTTCATACATGACTTGGACACAAGCAACAAGTTCCACGCTATCTCTTATACTTGCTGCAATCTTTTTACTATTTTTGGCTCAACTAAAAAACAAAAAGGGCGAAAAAAACTGTGAAGAGGAGCTTATGTTACCTCCTGGACCTTACGCATGGCCAGTTATAGGAAATCTTTTACAGCTAGGAAAGAAACCTCATGAAACGTTAACGTCATTGCGCAATAATTATGGTGACATTTATAAAATCCAGCTGGGTAGTAGAACCACTGTTGTCCTCAACGGACTAAGTGTGATCAAGCAAGCCCTTATCAAACAAGCCGAAGACTTTGCTGGAAGGCCCGATTTTTACACATTTAATTTCATAGCAAATGGAAAAAGTATGGGTTTTGGCGATTATGGACCGAGATGGAAAATGCATCGACGTATCGCTCAAAATGCGATGTCCATTTTCATCAACAAACGAGTAAATCCAATAGAAGAGGCGATTCAGGATGAAGCAAAATTGTTGGTGACAAATTTATGCGACAGATTTCGTGCCGATCCCCACAATGAGGTGTATTTATCGGTTGGAAATATAATCTGTGCTATGTGCTTTGGAAAGCGTTATCAACGCGAAGATCCAGAATATATACAACTTGTTAAAATGAACGAAGAGTTTATGTCATATGCAGGAGCAGGAAATCCAGTTGACATCATGCCCTGGATGAGACATTTTACGCAAAGGTCTTTCAAAAACTTTCTCAAAATCTTACAAACTATGGATAAATTTTGTTTAAAGAAAAGAAATGAACATTTACAAACGTATGATCCTGATAATTTACGTGACGTAACGGATGCTTTGATTAAAGCAGTAAGAGACATTCCACAAACTGACAAGGACAATGTTGGATTGACTGATGAACATATTCTTACAACAGTCCAA
>JAVSBT010023677.1:0-15327 GCA_033118115.1 Pharyngocirrus eroticus
TCCCAATCCCAAAGAATAGGTAAATCCCAAATCCCAAGAAATTGAATCTGAAAATCCCAAGTCCCAAACAATTAAAAAGGCCAAATCCCAATTCCCAAGGAACCCCTCCCCCCTCCTCCAAGGACTCTAAGCATAAACAGTAATGTCTATGTTTTTAAAGTTTGTGTATTCTATGTTGATAAAGTATGTGTATTCTTTATTTTTCTGTATGTATTCTGTAAATGTTTACTATTTGGCATATCAGTGATCAAGATCTAGTGATGAGGATCGAAAGCTTTGATTAATGCATCAAAAAAGTTTAGTTCGTTTATTCTTATCTTACTATTATGCACAGATGAGCTCACATAAAAGTAATGACTATTTTACAAGCTTAGCGTTTGCTTAGAACACCAGCCATCATTTTTGTAATTGTATGACCAACTCACATCTCACACATAAAACCTGTCAACTTCAATGAACTGTCATAAATATCTGTAATTTGTAATTGAATTCTTAGTTTTTTGGGGGGGTTTTCTCCCCAACAACTCAATCTTAAAACCTTGTAGTAATAGTTCTACATGAACTGTGATTTTAACTTTCATACGATTGTTTTACATCAGTACTTGTTATCATGAATCTACACCTCTCAGCCACCACACATTTTTTACTCACATCTGATGCTACGTCATAGTTTTAGTGACTATATCTACTTAAGAGTCAAACAGAGTCACCTGGCATTTTGATCATGAATATATCTTTTCCAAGGTGCAACTTCGGACACAGGACCGGGTGTAACTTTGCACCTGGGTCCTGGCAAAACCTAGCATCTGGTTCTGAGTCTTTAGTCAGTCTGATATTATAAACCAATCTTGTTCAGGTACAGACATTATAAATATATGTTGTTTATTTTAAGACAAGGGACGATCAAGGAATATAAAAGTATCCATTTTCAGTTTTGTTTGCTCTAATTGTATTACTTTTCTATTTACTGTTTGGCTCATATACAGTTTTTAGAATCATTTTGTCATTGTCATATTGAATTATGTATTTATTGTAATTTTTTATTTCTTCAGGTACAATAAATTGTCTCGTCACATAAGAGAACTGGCAAGAAAAGTGAAGGATCTTGAAGTTAAGGACCCATTTAGAGCAGAAGCAACATCACAACTTTTAGATAAATTGTAAGTCAAATTGTAAAATCATTTTTGCATTGAGTTGTTTACACATGTCTTCAACAAATGTAAACAGGGTTTATTCCATGCGTCAAAGCTAAACATTTCAGCTTGGTTATTACCAAAACTAGTTGTTCCATGTTCGTACATGTATAAGGATATATTTTCTTACCAACTAATCATTTTGAGTAGCATACTTTTTTTGAAAATTCGAATTGTCTGTTGTGTACTTGTATAATGTAGTGGCCTTTTTACATAACTTAACTCTACATTTTTATCAATTTCTAAATTCAGACTGGCCTAATAAGCTTAAAGTAGCTGTTCTCTGTTCTGGCCCTATTTTACATGTATACATTATAGTATACAAAATAAAACTGGTTGAATACTAGTAAGCAAAACTTTCCTTATGCACAATAGTAATCAATATAAACTTATAAATAAGTTCGAACTTATAAGATCATTAGATGTGTGGTTTGAAACCTTTATGTTTCAAGTCATCTAGGACTTATTTCAAAAGTGAGCCTTTTTATGTAGACATACTTATCTTCTCGGAAGGAAAAAATATTCGATAGAACACTTATTCACTCAAAGCAGATGAATAGTGATTTAGAGTGAAAAAAAGTGAAAAATAATTTTCATCACTATTAATTTCATACGTAGCCTGCTGAGGGCAAAGGTTATCAATGGTGCTATCCATAGACAAGTCCTTGACTAGGCCACTCACTCTCCTAGAATAGTGTATCTCTAACAGCCTTGATATCAAGGGAGCTCTCCCTTGCATAGATTGACCCTTACATCCTTTCCATGAAAATTATACTCCTGGGAACATGTGCCATCTTGCCTGTCTATGGCACTCCTAGGGTAAGGTTTGCAACTGAGGCAAACTTTTGAAGCGTGTAGACATGTTTAGCTTCTGCTCAGGTTTCAACACGAAGTCAAGTTTTGAAGTGGATACAAGGCGAAATGCCAAAGAAGGCATATCTCAATTTTTTTCTCTATATTAAATTATGATATCAAATGCAAAGAGTTCAAGTTTGTTATTTAAGACTTCAAAAGGTGGTTTTTACAACTGTAATGGCTGTGGTATGTTTCAGTGTAAACATGATTATTGGATCCCCATCATGCACATTTTATAGCATTTGCTGTGGAAAGGATGCATGAAGCAAATGGTGAACACTTGTTTCAGAAGATGATTACTTGTTTAGGAACAAATTAACAGGGAATAATTTGTGATTAATAATTCACAATAAAGATATTTGAATTTCAAAATTTTGATCCTCACTTGCTATATCATAGAATTTTCAGGATTTTTATAAAGTTTTTGAGAAGCTTCAGACAACATTAGATAATCCCAAATGTTAGATTTGGTTATTCCTTGAATTAATGATATGCTATTTGAGGCTCAAAAATATCATCATTTTTATAATGTTAGATAATAAAGGTAAACATTAACATAGCACACAGTCTTGTGGATAATTTTATTCTTAATATCTCAATGTATTTGTGTAGATTTTTAATTTGAACTCAAAACATACTGTATTACATATAAAGATGTATTGTCTTCTTAATTTCAAGCCGTTTGTTGTGAATGTTTTTCAGACATTTATTAGGACTTGTACCAACCAAAAAAAGCTTAGAACTATGTGACAAAGTGTCTGCATCTTCATTTTGTAGGTAAGTGCACACATGATATGTTAGGAAGTATTTTATTTATTGTTTACAATTAAATTTAATCTCCAAAAAGGGCTACTAGTTCTCTCATATTGTACTTGCAATATATATTATTCAATATCTACATAATTACATGTATATAATGTTTTGAGATGAAATTAAATGCTATCTTTTTGACTTTTGAATGGACTTCATTACTTCAATCATTGCGATATTTATTTACAGAAGGAGACTTCCAGTTGTCATGGTTAGAAATCATATGTCTGAGAACCTGAAAACAGCAACTACTTTTATTGAACAAGGACGTATCCTTTTTCTTTATTATTCCTCACATGCACTACAAAAAAAGGCATTATTTGAGACTGAGAGTAAACAAAATAATTTTCTTTTCTCCAGGAATGTAATAAGACAGGAGCAGGGGTGTCAAAAGATTCATCATTCAGATTTAGATAGGCAATATTTATGATATTACTTCATGTTAATTTTATGCCAACAGCAAGTTAAGTTAAAAAGTACATGTGTCAACTTAACCTATATCTAGATATAAGAGTTGGACCAGAAGTTGTAACAGACCCTGCATTTTTAGTCAATAGAAATTTAGAAGATTTTGTAACTTGGACAGATACATCAAAGATCAGAAAGCAAGTCTTGGAGTACAACGAAATGGTAAGTCATTGAACTTTAGGTGCTTGGGTGGCAATTAAAAGAATGATTTTCTGATAGATATTGTTTTTTAAAAGGATGCATCAAAATGTTTTTGTTAAAGTGTAGTTTTTGTAGTAACCAAGTACATGAATATCATTAAGGGGGATTTGGGTCTAATTGGTTTTTTTTGTGACATATGCACAAGCTTATGTCCCAAATTATCATTATCATTTAATATCAATAAAAAATAATACTATGAAAAGTATACATTTTTGGCTTAGGGACATCCTTAGTCAAAGTTTCATATGGCTCTGTACTTGATTAAACATATATAAACAGTAAAAAATTGAAAAAAAATAATTAAAGTTAATGTGCTTTTTTATATCTTTTCAAAATTATATACTTATATAGCAGTATTTTTTTCATTGAAAATGGTACTTTGGGACATATGTTTGTGCATATAAAGTAATTAGACCCTCATCCCTCATAAGTTTATTCTTTATCACTTGGAAATAACCAATACATATTAGATTGGGAAAAGAAAAGTTAAATGTCTTGAGATTTAACAGTTTTCCGATTATCATTTTGCAGAGAGACGATTTTGACATGAATTGCTAGAAGTAAATACCCAAATGAGAATTATTCAGCAAATAAGGAGACCTGGCATAAAGATGACAATGCTGTCCAGTTAATAGTCTAAAGAATATCATGTGGGCTCTTGAAGATGCTTTTCAGGAGTGCTTACATGTATAATCTGTATGATTCAAGACAAATAGTTCTACAGGAGTGGACATTGGAAATTATTTACTTCACAATATTGTTTTTGTAAGATGTAAGCTAAAAGAAAGAAAAGTAAAATGAATTGTAACAGATCATTTATTTAATGTGATATTGAATTCAATGTTCTTATGTCTGAATAACGACAATATTCTTAATGTAACATAATTTGTACAATAGGATACACTGATAATTTTTTATCTTTCTGTAAAACCTTAATTTACAATATTTGAATGCATTTATACTTGGTGTTGAACAGATAAAATACTTTTCTCAACGATAATCTGAAATGGCAAAATTATACTTGATTCACGAGTAAGAAATGAATCTTCTAGTTTTAAAAAGTTTGTAATTATGGATATATGTACAGGAGTATTCAGAATGTTAAAGACATGTTTTGTTGATACTGAAGGTATCAGAAAAAAAATTGGGATCTTTTTCAAGTAATAGGTTAGAGCAGTCTTAGCACCAACTGGAAAATAATTTTGATATTTTTCTATCTTCTAATAGAAAAATGTGGAAGTTCTCTAATTTTTTTAAATTTAAAGATCTCTATGGGAATTCAACATGGATAATATGGTCTGAAAAGGCCCATGTTTTTAAAATTTCTGAATACTCCTGTATTTCTTTTCTGTCTTTTGTAAACAGACCTTTTCAACTGTTTTTCCATCACATGACAATCGATTTAAGGTAGAACATTTCAAAATTTGTAATAAAAGCAAAGTTCGAAAACAATTATATTCAAGCAGAAGTAGTTGCAAGGCTAAGGTTTTGATTCTTGATATTTTTCACAAAATTGTCCATGTTAAAAAATAAATTATATGAAAAGTGGGAACATCGATGAAAATATAATTGCAGAGTAAAACACAATGTTTGTATGTGTTGGTATTTTTAATCGTGTGAAGTTCTGTCTGTACAATAGTTTATTTACAATTATATTTTTTTGTTTCATAATAAAACTGATATGAAATAGCATCATAATCTAAAATAGTATTTCATTATCTAACAATAACAACCTGAATTCCAACAAGTAATAACATAACATAATATCCGTCTAACAAGGGTGGATAATTTACTACCTATAGATGACAAACTAATGTAGTCTGTACCTTACAAATTTACATAACATGATCAATTTGATATAATGTGTACTTAAAAAACCCTGTTCTAGCAAATTTTACTATGTAAGTTCTACAGTGCCTACCATTTCCAGCAACACAAAGATTTTTAACATCTAGAATAACCGATTAATGATCAATCACTTAATCTTTGCAGCCAACTTCACATTTGGCTGTCCAAGGAATAATTTACCTTGATTCGCATAGGAATTTGCTTACAGATTGCCAAACTGCAACGCAAATTGAGTCACTAAATTATTCCCTTTTGTCCTACACCGGTTCCAATACATTCAACAACACATCATTCCATCTAAAACCTTTTGAAGCAAGCTGTCTGTCCAAAGTCTCTCAAAAGAACCAATAGAAGCTCAAATAAGCAATTTGGTAGAGTCCTATCTCAAATGTGTATATAGCTTGCTTAATTGTTGCAAGTCTTGTAAAGGTAATATAATTTCAGGTGAGCACATCTATAGTACTTTTCATACAGCAATCACCCGCAACTAACAGTAACACTATTACATTTTTTTAAATCTATTTCTCCTTGATATACCTAATATAGACTAAATACTACCTTCCAAGTATTGTGCCTAAAACACAATCCAATAAGAGAGATACTTTAGTATTTAATATAGCTGCCCTAGTGGAAAATTCAAAATGAATCAAAAGCTTATTTGTCTACAATCAATCAAAACATAGCATTTGGAAAGGTTGTTTTAAATCATTATGTGCAATTGTATATCTTTGCAACATTTCCTCCTGTTTATAATATCAAGGAGATGATTATTTCCCTTTATTCCTACTATTTCTTCCCACAATTAGTCCTTGTGGATTTCCTAAGGTACATGTCCAGTCTTTAGTATCATATGATCAAGAATTAAAATAACTATATTATAAATATAATGCCAGAGTACTTGAAACTTCCATTTGCAATTTATCGAATTAGCTAAGATCACAAGGAGGAGATGGACCAAAATAGTTTATCCAAGAACTCCTTATCGTTATGTATGCGCTGTTTGGTTTTCATGTTTCTTTTGTATGTGTTGCCTTAGTTCAAATGGCAGAACAAAAAGTTGTCCACAAAATTGACATTTGTGTCTCTTTTCTACCCAATGATTCCTTAGTTTGTGTATTCTCTGTGCACCATGAGAATAGAAGAGTTTACCACAGATCTCACAAGGGAATATACGTGATCTTGTATGTACAGCATTGATGTGACTTTTCAAGTAAAATTTTGATGAAAGCATGAGGCCACATAGTACACATTGCCATTTCTTCTTGCCAACTTTTCCATATGTACAGGCATCCTCTACATGGCCCTCCATGGTCTTAGAAACATTGTCAGGGGGGGAGCCTATGTGCACCTGCATCAAATTCTGTCTCATCTGCCTGTGGAAAGCAGCCGCAAAAGGTGGAATCCTTCCTCCTCTCCCACCTCCCCTGCCACCACCAAAACCTCCTCCTCTTCCAAATGGAGGAGAGTTTATTTGTGATGGATCCTGTTCTAGAGTTTCATTTGAAGGACCAGCTTTTTCTAATTCTGGAGGTTCTACTTTCACAGCAGGGGCAGTAGTCACCACAGTACCATATCTTGGATCTGTTGTAGTTGCAGTATTAACAGCAGTACTAGTACAACTCCTTGGAACATGTGGTAATGGTTCTACATGTTGCATTGGTTGTACATAGCCAAGTTTTCTTTGATCTGATTGGTTCTGAACTACATCACCACCGAATCCACCTCCTCCACCACCACCACTACTACCACCACCACTACTACCACCACCACCAACAGTAGAATGCAGATCATGTCTCTGCAGTTTGTTCATGGCATGTGATATCACTTGTTCTAAAATTTCCCTATAATTGTCTGGTTTTTCACCTTCATTTTCTAAAGCTTTTTGAGCTTCACTGGTTAACATATTCTGACCACTGTTTAGTTGAAAATTGGGCGGATATTCCACAGTCTGTAAATTCTTTCTAGCAGGAATATTCATTACACCCGAGCTCTGGGTCATGCTCTGATGCTGTGAGTCTGTCATAATCATTTGATCCCCACCCATGGAGGACATTTGTCCCATTGTATCCTCCACAAGTAAAGCATCAGAACTTTGCTCTGATGAGGCTGAAGAAATGTCTATGGAATCACATTGTTGGATTGGGTCATTTTGCATGGCTGCGGCAATGCTCTGAGAAGCTGTTGCCAAAGCCATCAGATTTTCAGCATCAGAAATTTGTGGAAGTTGATTTTCAGAGCTTTTATCCTCCACTTCCCTACAATTCATGGATGACAATGCATCTGCTGCTAAGCTCAGGGCATCATTGACGTTTCTCTGTTGCTTTTGAAATGGTTCTACTAATATTCCTCTTGCAACTGCCTCTTGACTCTGACCTTGTCCTTTGATACTTTCTTCATCTATCAAACATGTCAAAACTTTGTGGCCATCTGATCTTATGTGAAGACTGCCACTTATTTCCAATTTGTTGTTGTATTTTATGTTCACTTCACAAAGTGCGACAATAGTCTTTTGCAACATGATAGATAGAGTAGGACACAACACTTTACTGTCCATAATGGAATTATGAAATTTCTTGTCTATATTCCAGGATGTCAAATGAAAAAATATGAAGTCTGTGAAACAAACATGGTTTTTATTGGGTCTTCAATAAACTTGCTGAATCCAGTCTGAAAAATACAACACACTGTTAAATGGGGTGCATCTGAAGCACAAACTGAGCTTCTCAAATTCGTGAATTGGTTCTTATTCTTAAAATCTAAGTACTCATGCGATCAAAATGTAAGACTTATTTGGTTGCCTAGGTCAATCACTAAAGATCATGATGATGATGATTAAATTATGTCAATATGTGTATTCTTCACAAAATGTTAATGCGACCTTTGAACATTTGTTCAAGGTAAACACATAGTGTGCTGAACTAAACGATTCTTTTACGAATTAACCATATATTATTTTGGAGTAACATTAAGAAACCCTCTATTACTGACATACCTGTGAGTTATTAATTTAATTTCCTATAGATTTGCCATCAACAATAGTATACTACAGTTGACTCTCATGTTGTCAGCTATAAATCAAAGAGTTTAACCTCAGAACGTTTTTGCCTATCGTCTGACTAAGAGATTATATAAAAATGGAAAAAGTGTGTTTATAGAATTTCTATATCAACCCGTTTTTTTAGTAATATTTATTCATCCAAAAGATGGCGCAATACATTTAAGGTCAAGGTTCTTCAGACAATGTTTTGATTCTGTTCAGACACTAATTTTTACCGTCAAAATTCAGGCACAAAATGATCATTTTGACTCAACAGAATTCCTCAGGTAAATATAACATATATTTTTTTACCAATTTGCAAACTGTTTGAATCCCTATGTATCAGTATTTAGGTATCTAAATGTTTTGACAAGTGAAAGAAGTAAACACAACACGGCCATTAAAATGAAGACGATCTGTCGCTCTTACTCTTTTTGTGTGCTGTTTACTTGACCATAGTAACAATGTCATCAAATGTTAACCTGAATTTATTCGTATGTTTGACTTATCATTAATCATTAGATGCACCCCTAGCATTAGTAAATTGCACACTATTTGAAGATTCAATAGTGATGTTAATTGTTACGGATTTCATTTTGGAAATGTCAAAATTGACAGCTGAAACTGAAAGGTAAAATAAGGCAGTGCATACTTTGATTTTCTTATATCGCTCTTCATTCCAGCTGAAAATAGAAATGGAAAAGTGGTCAATCTTAGATGAAAAGACCATGGAATCAAAAGTACTTTGCCCAAGTCTACCAGACCTTCTGAGGAAAACTGTTCTCACTTTTTGTGAAGGAAGTGTAAAATTTGAAAGATGCCTTGAAGTTGTCGGTAGTCTCCACATCAGATCAGATAATGAAAGGATTGCTACATTCATTGTAGATGAGCAGATGCTCAGAGTTGGTGACAGTTCTGAAGGAGAGAAATATCAACACATACAACATGTTGATCAAATTGAGGCAACGGAAACAACTGCAGAAGAAGAGAGAAACCAACCTCAGCAACCTTTCGTTGTCCCCAAGAAATCAAGAAAAATATCCAGACCAATGAAAAAATCATATATGTCTCAGTCGTTTGAAAGCAGTGATGCAGAGAGTGAATTTGACACATTTGGATTGACAGATGGCAACAATGCATTTAGAGCTGATAACATTCCTGCATATAGCCAGACATTGTATGGACATTCTGGACCCAAATACTCTTCAAAAGAAGTGGTACTAGAGGAACAGAATATTCAAGATGATGCTACACATACAATGGCCCATCCCACACCAGTGCTAGAGGTTACCTCAACAAAACCAGATTACACCCCTCCAAGATTAGAATCGAGATCTTCAAGTGCACAAGAAACAAGCGATAGGAGTATGGAATGCACAGATCCATTTATGAGTCCACCAATTCTTGAGCGTGAAACAGTCACTCCAGTGTCTTTGCATTCTGTGGAAACTTCCCAGTATAGTACAGTTATATCTTCTCGTGATGCTGTTACCTCTCAAAGCCAGCATGGAGAAGTCTCTTCCCAAAGTATACTTTCAGAAACCAGCATTCCTTCAGCACCAGTGAAAGTAGAAAGAATTCAAGAGATCTACCCAGTACCACAGATTTCCCCATCAGCATTGATATCAGATACCCCAAACTACACAAAAACTGCGTCTGTTGATCTACAGTCCAGAGTTATTGTTCCAGTAAGTCCTCCACTTCAAACTCTTCCCAGCCAGGCCATGAGTAACTTTATGGGCGGGATTCCTCCACATTTACTGTCCCAGTTCCCAGGTGGTTTGTACCCAGCTTTAACATTGCCTCCTCCAATGCAGACACTGTATCCTGGTAATTTGAATGTTCAGCAATACCAATATGCTTGCAGTCAGCTTCAGATTCTAAAAGATATGCTTCCTCGTGAAAACAACCAGCTGGATCTTAAGCAAAATATGAAAGATAAAACCATGCCTATACAAGCACAGAATAAAAGTACAGAGATCCAAAAGTCACCAAGTTGGGAGAAAAATGTCACCTGTCCTGTTTGCTCCAAGAAGTTGAAATCCCATAGGATGTTGCAACTACATATGAATTCAGCCCACACACACAAACTTGTGTATCCCTGTAAACAGTGCAACAAAGTTTTCTACGCACGTAGTTCACTGCATTCACATACCAAAAGGGCTCACACTCCAGCTGAACAGAGACTCAAATGCCCGTACTGTATCAGAGACTATGCTTTCCAATCTGAGCTGAATCGTCATGTAGAATTGGCCCATGGTAGATCCATGTTTGATTTGGCAACCGTAGCTGTAGCCCAAGCACAGACACATGCACAACAGCAGCAACTTCAACAGCAACAACTACAACAGCAACAAATGCAGCAATTGCAACAGCAACAACAACAACAACAACAGCACGAGCAACAGAAGGAAGAGGGGAGGCCAGTTGAAGAAGGAACAACTACAAATCACAGCTCTGCATCAGAGACCAAAACAGCCAGTACTGAAAACACAGAACAACACATTAATGAAGGGGAATCACAAGAAAGCTTTGATGATTCAGAACAAAAAATGACAGAAATAACTGTAAAGACCCAGAATGACACAAATACTGATCAAGACCACAGCATCCAGATAAATTCAGATGGTACACAGGTTGGTATAGAAACAGAAGGACATTTTCCTCAAGATAACCAGGTAGTTAACGCAGAAGTCCTGAATGTCTCTCCAGATACTGCAAGTGGATCTGCTTCATTCTCCTTTTACAAGTTTAGATGCCATATTTGTGGCACTGTCTTAAAATCAAAAGAATGTTTGGCTTTGCACATCAATGCCAAGCATACCCAAAAGCATGCTTATCCTTGTAAGATTTGTGGGAAGATTTTCTATGCTCCGAGTTCTAGATTCTGTCACATGAAACGTGTGCACACTGCTACAGAGAATAAATTCAAATGTATGTATTGCTGGAAAGTGTTTACTTTTCACTATGAGCTAAGAAAACACATGAAGGTGATGCACAGGGGAAAGTTGATGTCCAAAGCTGAGGAACTTGCTGATTCCTCTGAAAACCAAATATGATTCATAGTTTGTAGAACAACGAACTTTCAAATGGAATCTATGAGCTTCTTCTAGAAAATGAATCATCCATGTTTTTGATATAGTTAGGTAATCATACACTAGATGTCCATACTGTTTACATTGAGGACAAGCTACGGACAAAATGGAATGAAAAGTAAAACCACAAAGGAATGAACTGATAATTATGTTTGAAAAGAGACTATTCTAGCTGATTGTGAAAGAATGGGACACAGGGTTAAATAATTATGTTTCATTTATCCTATGTTCTCATAGAAAAGTTATAATATAATTGGAATATTATTAAGCTATAAAAATAAGTACTGTTGATGATGATATTTTACCTATTTCTCATGTTGAGAGTGCTTTTTAAACAAAATGTGTAATGCTGTTGAATTTAGAAAGAACACAAGTTGTTTTGTTTTCCTGTGATTGTAAATGTATATATTTATAGCTATATAGTTATTTAATTATAGACCTGAATAATTATGATAGAATCATACAGTATTAGAAAAAGAATAGATATATTATGGATTTATGGAAATATGTATAATTATGTGATATATTGTATTGCTATTATCTGATAACTTTGTGATAGATAAAGAATTGAAAATGTGAGTTTGAGTGTGGTTGTAAATCATCTGTGTGTTGTTGATAGTTTCTGCTGTTGCAGATGATATGTTGTTGGTTGTAAGGCGTACTGATAAAAGTAGTGGATGTGTGAAATTAAGAAAAAAATCACCATCAAAACACTGATAATGGTGTGTGATTTATTGAATTAACCACTGAATAGAGAGGGAAGATGTTGACTGGAGTGGGTTTCCACTGTAATTATTATTAAAAATTCAAAACATAATGTGTAAACCCTT
Organism: Pharyngocirrus eroticus; assembly: GCA_033118115.1. Lineage (NCBI taxonomy): Eukaryota > Metazoa > Annelida > Polychaeta > Saccocirridae > Pharyngocirrus > Pharyngocirrus eroticus. Next base: position 12,338 of record JAVSBT010023677.1, read on the forward strand.
AGCATCATGTAACATATTAGTAAACTAACCATTATGTATAAAATCTGAATTTCTTTGGAATTGACCCATGGTACAATCCATTGCTGATTACTTGTTGATATTTCATTTTTGAAACTTTTGATTATTTGTTGCTTTTATTATACACTATAATCCTAGCAGGTATAGGAATACATTTCACTTATGAGAAGACATTTGGAGTTGAGGAAATTTAATGCTGTCGTTTATAATATGACACTACTTAAGACTATTAATTATTGAAAAAATAAAAAAATTGAATATAAAAATCCTCAAAATTTGAAGATGACAGGGTAACTTTGGTCCAATTTACTGTTGATAGAAATGGATTGCTGAGAAAGTTGTTTTATTGTATATGTACCAAGGGTCATTAGTGATATTTATTCATAGTTTTTATGATTATGCTTATATTTTGTAGAGTAAAGTATAATTATGTAGGTATGTTATTATATAATGTCATATTGTTTTCTTTGCCTACCATAATGTGCTTTTTATTATTATTATGATTATTATTGTTGTTATTGCTGTAGGTCAAACAAGACGATTGCAAAAAAAATAAGCTGAATGGGCAGAAAACTCCAAAGTTAAAGTAACCCATTCTTCTAAAACTAAAAGATGATGTAGTAACTGTTCATTCCAGTCTTAAAGTAAGGTTAAGAGAAATATATTAGCTGTTTCTTTAAAATTGTGAATTGTACATGTATATTGATTGTTGCTGAGTTAGTCATGTTTTCTTTGAAAATATAAAGGATGTTGCTTGTGGTCATATATTAAAGAATATCACTGTGTACTAGATATAGTATGTTGATTAATTATATTGTGTACAGATTACTATTATGTATCTTGTATATATCTTGACTTGTTAGAATTTTAAAGATTTATATTTAGAGTGAAGTAAACGAGATATTTGTGATTATGTGATGCTTACAAGGAAAGAAGAAAAAAATAATTTAAATATTGAATAAGAATCTCGGAAGGAAAAATCTTGTGTTATTTTTTAAAATGGTAGTATTAAGATGTAAGCTGCAGATATAATATGAAATTTTACTTAAAAATTCTTTAATATTGCAAAAAAAATCAAATGTTATTTATCTGGAAAACACATCCATACAATGTATAAAATTATAAGTACTAAAAAATTCATTGTTATATATCAAGACACATTACAAAAAAAACCTTAAGAATATCAAGTTTTAAAAAAAAAGGATAAAACTGTAAATTTCTTTTAAAATTGGAAAGTGTTTTTGTCTCAAAATAACGAAGTAATAGGAATGAGCTATGATAGAGGGGACACTGAACCTGTCTATAAAAGACTAGAGAATACACAAAAACCAGCCCGGACTTTTCTTTCAATTACCTCTGATGCTAAATGGCAAAGTGATCCAAATGCTCTCATTGCGAAGAGATCATTCATTGCAATAAAATATGATTAAGGTATAGAAGAATCAACTGATTAGGAGAACTAATAGAACAGAAAGATTATTGGATTATGATTGTAACACATGTCTAGTTTCTCTTTAAATTGTTATTTTATTTTTTGGACCTTTTTTTAAAGTATTTTGGAAAAAAAAGTATCCATATTGTTAGAAATGGTTTTCATCGTTTGTTGGTTGAACAAAGTGTGCTTGTATTTGGACTAGATGAGCTTTTTATTTGTCATGTTGTATCAATGAATGTTTGTTAAAGCAATAAAAAAATTATAAATGTTGGATATACATTTTAGCTAGCAGTTTATTTGTTGTGTGTTTTACTTGAACCATTCTTTTTGTTTTTAAATAACCAACACAATTTCTTATTTTCTGTTAGTTTATATGTTCCAATTTACTTATCGTAAAATGTGTTGGGGTCATTTGGGGTGAGAGATGAGACAGAGACTGAAAGAGGATTCAGCCTTCTGAATTCTTTTGGGCATGGAATAAACAGTTTTAATTTCTTGGGATTTAGTCTTTTTCTGGGACTTGGATTCACTATTTTGTTTTCTTTGGGGTGATCGAGGATTTTGATTCTTGATTCCTTAGGAACTGGTGTTTTAGTTTACATTTTCCAGGAATTCCATTTCTATCTGCTAATGTGTGTTTACAAGACAAGTTTTTACTGCTGTAGAGATAAAAGCAACATATGGAAGAAAGAAAAAAAATGTCAATCGAGAAAAAATGTCCCGGCCAAATCTATCGAAATACTAATCAATTTGGAATGGCCTTATCTTATTTGTATTTTAAATCTTTCACAAATACGCTCAGTTTGGCGGTGAATTCTAGCTACACCTTTTTAGCGTTTAGTTGACAAAATGTCAAGAATACCAAATGATTTCGTTCCATGCACCGTCAATATATAAGAGTTTTAAGACTTGCTACTTCCTTAGATCTCCTTACGTACCTTTGACGTATTGTCCCGACAGGGCGTGATTGGTTAGTTACATATAGAAGAGACCTATACTCACCTAGATCCTAGATAATAAATCTATGATTCGCTTTACAGGTATTGGGGAAGTATTCCAGAAATGGGTAGACCGAAAAATAAAGCAGAGATCTAGGACTGGGATGTTCTACTTCTAGACACTAAGAGTAAGACAGCACCGAATTTTAAGTGAAGTCAGGAACTGTGATATATTATTGATATGGGAAGCATCTGTGGTATTCTAGAGGACGGAAAGAAAGGTTTATTCGAAGATTTACCAGACGATAAGTAGGTATTATTCTCCCTGAAAATGATATCCCTGTAAATAATATACCTATCTCGCCGCACTCTCTCAATGAAATGTTAAACCCAAAGGATCGCAAAGTCTTCGTAAATTTGTATCTCAATCATGCAAGGAGCAGTGGAAGGGAAAAGGAGACCGGGAAGACCAGCAACATCATGGTTTCAAGATGTAAGAAATTGGACAGGATATGGATTGCTAGCAGCTTCAACATCAGCTGCAGATCGAAGGGGTTGGCGTGAACTTGTGAGGGCCACCGAAGCGCTGTTCGCGCCAC
>JAVSBT010023788.1:0-18650 GCA_033118115.1 Pharyngocirrus eroticus
TGGGGGCGCCCGTGGGATTTTTCACGGGAGGAATAACGGTCGCGGGAGTACTAGCGCCCGTCTCGTTTCATTCCCTGCTAACACTCCGTCTTTCTTCAAGGTTGGAAATTCCAGAAGCAGTGAACATGCTTGCTCGATATGGAGACAGTGACAAGTTGTACAATTGTGAAAACCACATGCAGGTACCACTTGCAAGCGTTTTCCTTATTGTAAGAGGACCAAAGAATGTTTTAAGATGCCTACTTCATGAAGGCCTAGACTTAAATAAAAAGGTTTGTTTCATTCAATTTGTGTATTTACAATATATAAAAATTATGGAACTCTTCCTGACCTTCACAAATCGACCACTGATCACTTATCAGAGCCAGTTAAATTTATTTTTGTCTATTATACACTATGCATAATAAGACTCTATACTTTCATTTAGACTTATTCATATTCTTATTTTATATTTTGATAGTTTTCATAAATTGAAAAGTTTTTTATATCTATCACAAAAGCATGCATATTTTTTCTCATTAATGTAAATAGGATGTAGAAGGGCGCCAACCTTTGTTTTATCTATTGAAGCTGCAAGGGGTTAAAGAGTGTTATGAGGATGTATTTTTCGAACATTGGAAACCAAACCTCAACATAATGGACAGATGGGGAAGAAATTGTTTGACCTATTTCATCGAAAAAAATATTGACCCCATGAATGATCCAAAAGTTCTTGCAAAAATGTAAGTTCCTTTCATAGACTGTCACTATATACTATAATGTGTAAGAATATCATATTTATTTTACTCTAAATTCACTCCTAACATTGAACAGAAACAGTGTTCGGCGTTTAACAGATTGAGGATACAAGCATTATGTTCTATCTGAACAGACAAACTTTCTTTCAAATGACATGTTAGCATTTTGTTGTTTAAAAGAAAGTATTTGAATAATGACATTGGTTGTGTATATTTTTTATACATTATTAGATCCCATATGAGAAGTCCCCTTGTCATGAAAATTCAAAGAATTGAGGGGACCAAAAACATAAGTGAGTCATGAAAAAATATACATGTATTAAAATATAAGAGCCAAAACAATAAAATGTCCTTATACTGCCAGTATGAAAGTAATCCTAGAAGTATACATATTTAAAATATCATCATAACATTTACTTAGTAAAGGGGAACAAGGGGTAAAGTGGTTGGGGTACTTGATTAAGGATCAGGCATATTCAAAAGGCATGGGTTGGAATGTAAAATATTGACCTATGTAAGAGATTCTATCCTCGTGGCATGTGTGAAAAGACAGGTTATAGTGACTGAAAAAAATCGTGTTTTCCGTCTCTCATTTTCTAAAAAAGGGGCCTACACTAGACTGAATGGGATGTCCCCTATAAATAAAGAGAAAAAAACAAGTTGAAACCCTTTTCTTCTCTTTTCTCAGTAAATATCATTGATATTGTATATATATTGACAACTTCTTTTGCAGATCTAATGAAAAGACCAGTTTTGGAACTGAAACGGGATGATGGGTCAGTATTGTATGGTCTTCTGTTGGTTTACAACAACAGTTCAGTTATTGTCCCCATCAAAGATGGAAGTGAGGAAGGAATTGAAATTGTGTGGGAAGAGCAACGGGCCCCAAGAAATGGCGGACTCTTGTATAGCAGAGGTAAGGCTTTTCAAGTAGCTTATGGCTATGCCAGAGCTAGAAGTTCATGTTTGTTCCTTAGTGTAGAATGATTGGTTAATCATTTCTCTCAACATGCAACTTAAGTAAACCCCAACAGGCTTGATTACAAGCTTTTGTTATTAATTTTGTCCCCACTTCATCATCAGCATCCTTCAGTCCTCACTTATAATAATGGTAATAATACTTTAAAAAATGTTCAACGATTTTTTATTTCTAATTTCAAAGATTCATGATTTATGTTGAAGGTGTTTATCATATTCTATTTATTTTTTTAGTATCTAATACATGTAGATGGAAAATTTCCCTAGACATCGGCAATCTTCTTACAGGCTATATTGAATATGGTGCTGAGAACAAAGTTGTACTGACAACGAGTGATGGAGAATGCCTACAGGGTCAGATGCTAGTCTCAGAGTAAGCATATCAATCTTCACAATTACCACAGTTTCACTCCAAAGGACCAAACTCTCTGACATATAGGGCTACCTTTTCCTAATGCAAGTTTATGTTTAAATCAAAATAGATTTTTTTGCTATTTTGCACAAACTATAAGCTATCAGTTTACATGTTTTAACAACATATTGTGATATATTTTTACTGTTATTAATAGTGATTTTTCTCCATAAATCCTAAATATATCATACAATGCAATGATCATGATGATAAAAATACAATTTTTGATATTGCTTCAACAAAATTTGGTTGATGGAATTAAGTTCAGGTGCAATACATTCTGTTAAGGTCTGCTTTCTCATATAAACTGACATCTCCATTTTAGGGTAGAGAAAGCTGTTCTCAATACCTGTGTTTTGAGTCAGCTCAATCGACTATTCATTCCCAACACTGACATGCACATCAACCAATTCAAGAAGTGGTAAGTTTATTATTCTTTTTGGGGAATTTATGACCAATAATTGTTTTTAAAAACAACCAATAGATATAGAAACATTAGTGGGTAAATACATCCGATAAAATGGCAAAGCTTTTACAAAATGATTAGTTGCTTATTTATCTTACTTGCTTAGCAAAAAGCCAAACTTTCTATTAAAATGTAATCATATGTTTTAGTTGAAAATGATATGATGTGAACTAATTTACTGTAAAAGCTTTTGTAAAAAAGATAATCAAATTTTGTAATGCACTCTCCTGATCCAGGGATATGTTGGAATAATTTTATATTTCAAGGTAATCAAACATTGACATCGATGAACAGTCTTAAAATAACATCATTCTGTGACATCTTTATGATTTCCTTAATGAGATATGTGGCCAGTTAGAGTCATCATGAGGAAATGTCTTTTGATAGTCATGATATAATGCTATGATGTGTCAATGATATTTATAAATACATATATTCAAAACAATTGTTAATTGCAATAAAATATCATCATACTTGTTTTTATCATTTTTTTAAGAACTTCACAGTAAAAGATTCCCAAAGAAAGACATTTAAATAGGTATTGACTTGATTTCAGATTCAGTGTTCATCTGCTATTGGGTTTTTTTCCTATCAATATTTATATTTTCAATATTACCCTGTGTTTAATTCTCCTCTTAAGCATTGCATAATTCTTTTCAAGTTTGCTGTGACAATTTTTTTGATATATTTGCAAAAGACGAAAAATCATAATCGTTATCTTTATTCATATTTCATTTTCATCATCAATATTAAAAAAAAAAATGAAACTCCCTATCTATGATGTTTTCTTTAATACCCATATCACAGATATCACATTCTGTTGGTTTTTTAATTCTCTTCTATATCATGTTACAGTTATGAATTTTATGATATGAAATTATATTAATGTGCCTATGTACATAGTGGTCATTTATAGACTAGCTTATCAGCACGCTCACTATTACAACTTGATGATGCAGTGAGTAACTTGAATGATAATTAATGAGAATTTGAGATCATATTTCAACAAATATAGGATGAAATAGAAAATACAATGTACATTACTCAATATCTACAAAAACTGTATAAAACTGCTGACAATACAGGGCTTATTTATCTTTTGATGAAGAAATTGCAGAAAGTTGAATAAAAACAAACAGTATTCTAAATATTTTTAAAACAAATTGTTTTATTTGCAAATTTCCCAAAAATGCTCTATTTATTGTGAAAATATCTGCCTGCAATGACCTCTGTTTAAAAAAGTAATTGTTAAATAGTTATATTAATAGATGACTGATGATTTTGAATGTTATAAAGTAACTTTACATTATTCTTTATTTCTATTATATAAACCCTAAAGGTGATTCTTTAAGGACTAAATGAAAAACAGAATAAATATGTGCTGTGGGTAAGAAAATAGATAAACAGCACTGTGTTTTCTGAACACCTGTACTAACACAATGATGTGATCTGGTAGCTGTAGGGTATGGGTTGAGTACATTGTTTCTGCAACATGTTTCTGAAACATTGATATGATAAGAAAAAATGAGAAAAAGCTATATTATAATCTATAGCTATATTAATAGATTTGGCTTGTACCTAATTTTTGGCAACTGTTAAAAAACATGTTTTGGAAACATGTTTCATAACAATGTTTGGGAAACAAATTATCTTGATATTAACACTTCACCACTGAGAACGTAACCTGGATGTGATGTAGCCTTCCCTACCAGATCCTATCCTCTGATTTCACAATTACCAAACATATTTGCACATACTTATGTATGAATCTAGTGTATACTAATTGTTCATAACCTTACAGTAAGTTCCTGGAGTTGAAGACAATCAATGTTTGTAATGTATGGATTAACAACTATTTCCATAATTGCCTCAGCTCCCTTTTCCATCTATGTGTAAAATAAAACAGATAAGTAGGCTAAGATGATTCTTTAATGTCGTCATTTGACGCTATCAAAAGGGGGGGGGAGACGCGGAAGAGCTTACACAAAGTTGCTCTAAAACATATTAAAACTGTTTTATAAAAAAAAATGATCAACAGTATAGCTTCAATATATGCTTCTAAGATGGAAAATGCTGTTTATTCTGTAAAAAAAACATGGTTTTAATAATGTGAATACTAGTGTACTCACGTACTGTTCTATATTATTTTTTGTAATGTATAATGAATAGTACACTGTTTTGTTGTAATTCATTTTCCATTTCCTTTTGTAATAATATCAAATGTTTTCATAATGATATGATAAAATAGATAGGCTACAATAGTTTGTTACTTTATTTGATTTCAAATTATTCACTTCTATTCATTTTAATGTTTAGATACAATACTAGATCAGGTTAGTTTGTGTCTCACTCATATCAAGCAGCATTTGACTAATCAATCATCAAGTCAAATCAATGATCTATATGAGAAAGAGAAATGTTTTATTAGCAACATTTCAAAATAGTGTGCTTGATTAGGTAGTATTATATCCTTTTAGTTTTTAAGAATCAACTCTTTTTTTACTAACATTTTGGTAATTCTGATAGGATGGAAGATATTTTTTTCTACAATAATTTATGTTAAATTTGGTGAGACAGATAAAAGCTAAATAATCGGCATGATATTAAAATGTTATCTATATAGTACCTATATTCAATGGACAGGAAACAATTTATATTGAGTGCTATGGCTTTTTTATTCATCTTTTTCAGAGAAGCAATTAAAAAAGGCTTGCTGTGGATCTGACATTCTGTAGTATCAACATTTTGCTTGTCCCGCTATTCCTTGTTGGCCTAGTCAAAAATTGACATTATATTTCATATCTAGAAAAATACCATAACAGTATGACATTGAACATTACAATGAAATAGTCCAAACAGGACTGTAATGTTTTTATTCATATCAAATGTGCTATCACAAAGATATCAGAAAGGGGCCATATTGTGTTGTCTTGGTAAACATTTTAGGCTTGGGTCACACCATGTTTATATGTGAATAGTAAGAGGTTTGTATGGTGCCTATTTGTTTCTATTTTCTGTGGTGCACATATGATATCAATATGCTTGCTATAGTATGATGTCAATGTCTTGGCTAAAAGGTTTCTTTTCCACTTGTTAATTTTTAACTCTAAAAATATAAAATTCTTTTTGTTTTGTTTTATGTTGATTTACAAAGAAAATAGAAATCAATAACTAGACTTTCATAAAAGATGATACTGATAGAGCCAGACAGTTTTGATGGGAATGTGTAAATTCGACAAAACTTTCTTGCAATCAATTTCATTCATATTTTGGCCTAATTAAGGTGAGAATCCAGAGCATGATATTTTACATTAATTACTTATTTCAGCCAAATTACCCAAGGACAGCATAGAGGTGAATTTGCTCAGATGATATCCTTGACAGAGACACCAAAGAGACTTCTACTACTGACTGAGGGACCAGAAGGGTGTAATTTCTTCAGACCAACATTTGTCTCTCTTAATCAGGTATCAGTTTTTTCATTTTTATCTCTGTATCAGCTGCTGATTTTTTATGCTAGAGTAATAAATATAATTATTTTCCTATGTCCCCATGTCTAAGTTAAGGATAGAGAACTCATTTTCATATATTTTTTGTCTTTGATTAGGTACCCCAAGGCATAATTAAATTTTCATCACACAAAGTCAAAACTATATTCAAAAGAAAGATCATGCAAAAACTAAGTCAAATATGTTCGAATCATCAAGATAACAAGTTTGATAATATAAATGTAAACAATTAAACAAAGTCTTGACTCTTTTATGAGTATCACATGATAAGGTGATTAGTTTCATATTAGATTTTCAATACCATCAATTGGCATAATATTAAAATTCTTTAAAACAAATTGATCAATATGCTTGATCTTGTAATTGAATTCTAGGAGCAGTTCCAGTTTGTCCATCTGAATGGAGAATCACTGGACTATAGACAACATACAGACATAGTCAAAAGAAGCTTTAAGTTTCTCAGTGACTTGTTGCGTCTAACAAGACTGGATATCTAAGAAAAAAACATGATTATTTATATAAAAATGCCTCGTATGAGGTTCATGTTTTAACATGACCAGCAGTGTTTATTTGGAAATTATTATTATTATTGCTATTATTATTATTATTATTATTATTATTATAGTGTGTGCTTAGAGTTCAAATTTGTTTCTAAAGTAGGAAAAATTGCTAATGTAATAGTAACTAATTTATCAATTAAATTATTACAATTATTCATATTTTTCTTTATCAATGAATTCAATATTTCTACTTTTTTTTCTTTTGATTTATTTATCTATTAATTATTTGACATTGTATAAATCTCTCAACAGAGTTTAGGAAATTATTGAAAGCTTCTGTAAAGATTTGTTAGAAAGGAAATAGACTTTATGAAATTTTTTAAATTGTACAGTATAGATTGTTTAAAAAAAATGTTGTTAGAATATGAAGGCTTGTTATGCAATATTTGTTGTCCCTGGGAAGATAGTTGTTGTTTTTGAAGAAAAAAAACCCTATTTAATTGTAAGTTATCATAGTCATTACGATTGTTGTATTTGTTTGAAGAATTTATCAAGGTGAAGGTTAAATCCTATAACCATTATGGTTTTAGTCACCAATGGTAAGGAATTTTTATTGATATAAATTGTATGAACATGTACGTCGCAGAAAAAAAATGTATTTAAACCTATGTTGATATCACACATCAAGTGTTTGTGCAAAGAGAATTCTTTAACATTTTGAGGTATACTTCGTAGGGGAATTTTTTTCAACACTGCTCTTAAATCTATTATGTATGTATTTCATGCAGTAGAGCACTTTTTTCTTATATTACAAAGTGATAGTAAACCCACAAGATGTTTGTTCTTGAGTGATTAGGAAAATACTTTCATAATACATGTATTATATTGTTTCTAATTATCTCTCATGCTCTGTTTAAAAAATAGTGACGTTTTTATGCAGTATTTAGTGATGAAATGGCATCGCACTAATTTTATTGGTGTTTATACATCATTCGTGTTGCTGTTTTTTGCTAATGGTATTTGTGGAAAATAGCATTGCAACACTTAATCAATTGTAGAAGCCATTTCATGACTAGATATCACAAACTTAACTTATTTTTAATAATATTGTACTTAGATGAAGAAAACAGTTGAAATTATTAACACAATATTTGAGACCAAAATTTTTATAGGAAATTGTCTTTATTTGATCTCTTGAAGATCATGAAGCTCCTCATTGACTTCCATCTTGTTCTTTTACAAATATTTTGATATGTAAGATGTGCAAATCTTGTAAGTCTGAAATTTTAGAGTGCCAAATGTGCACCTATTGAGATATTAAGCAATGTTATAAAAATAAGGTTACACTATGAATATATAAAAGAAAAAGAAAATAAACTATAAACAAAGAGTAAACTATACTGTTCAGAAAAAGGGATGTTTGGTGATGTTAATATATTAAGTAGTAAATTGGCACCAACACTACATTTAGTGATGTTAAAGCATCACTTATTAGTGTAGCTTTACTTCACTCATAGTGTTCTTATATTGATAATAACAATACAAAAAATAGTGCCATATTGGTATCACTGAATTTTCTGTTTATTTCAATAAACTACCAAATATCACTAACATCCCTAAATGGTCTATTGGTGGGCAGACACTATGGGATATTTTTAAAAAGAAAACCTGAGAAAAATGAAATGAATTAATGCATAGACAAATACTGCATGCTGAACTTATTCTTGAGTAACAGCTTTGTGCACTCTGTTTTGGAATCTTTTTGTGAAGAAATTAAAATTCCACTGATAAAACATACCGATTGTTTCAGTTTTGTTTTGTTTGTGCTGTTACAGTAGAACGATAAATAAATATCGATATTAAGGTGTTTAAATGGAATTTGATAATAATGAGTAATTACAATTTACATACACATGATTGGTATAAACAATTAGTTATTACAAAAACAATAAGGATGGGCTGAAAGTGAGGTTGCTAAAAAAACGTTAAAACTTTTAGAAATTCTAACTTAGAAACTGACAGTCACCTAGCTGGTACATGTATTTAGCAAAATTAAAGTAAAAGAAAGTATTTCAAAACAGCCAACTGATTCCTTACTATCAAGATGAAAGAAAAACCCAAATGTAACCTTTTCTTTTCATTTTATTGATCCTTTTCTATCAAATAGGTGTTTTTAGTGGTAGCAAATGAATAGCACACATATTGCGGTCATAGACAGAAATTTTTTGACCTTGCTGAAAATAGAGTTAAAGGTTTGGCTTGAAACTTTATGTAATACTAAAAAGCATTCACAGTTTCGATATTTTACAATCTCTAGTTTAATGTTTATTCATGTACACAAAACCTTTTTGAGATATGAAAAGATAGAAATATTCAATGCAATAGTCCGAGTATGTAGTGAAATCTTGGATTAGTAAATGCTGTGCCTAAGTGTAAACTTTCTGAGGCTAGCAATACTATGTACGAATAGAGGCAGCAATTTCAAAGGCTGTTCAAATCACACCTTACACTTAGCTAACAGAATGATCCCATTTTTATTGTGTAAAGAAGGATTGCATGATTAGTAACGAGTTACTAAGGATCTTTTCTTTTTCAAGAAAATATAGGGCTTAGACACATCTTAGTAATTGTATTCCTTAGCCACTTTTTCCAATAAGCTTCATCATCATCTTTCCTCCCAGGGATCCAAAGGTAACGCCCATAAGGACCCACTTATCAAACATAAGCTTACTCCCAGAACCCTCTTGCATTCCATTTAGATTCAGCTCTTGTTGTCTTACAACTGCTTTTCTAAACCATGCCTTCTGTTCATCATCTGGGCCCATGCCTTCAATCTTCTCTTTGGTTTCTTCTTTTGCAATGCATTCTTGCACCACAGTCATCCATTTTGCAGCAATACTTAGAATTAAAGATCTATATTCTTCAAGGGGGAAGTCATGTCCATATTTTTGCCACCCTTCCATGGCTTCATAAGCGAGCTTGAATGTAACCACCCTCAACTTCTGGTGATGTTCTTTGCATCTTTTCTCTAAGTTGTTTCCGTCCTCACTGTACAATTCGATTTTGAATTTCTTTGCTGTCTTGAAAAGGTTTCTATCGAAATGGACATCCACATCTTCATTCAGGCCTGTAGAGAGAAATGATTTAATGAAAAAGTGGGTACATGATTTACTGATAAAATTGATGTTATTCTGGAAAAATTTGGAAATATATTATCACATATATGGGAACTTACTGTTTGCAAATGCTCTGCACCATATCTTGAGATAGGATGGATCATTACATGGGGAGTCATTATCATACATCTTTTGGGCATCTTCGAAAAGTGTTTGTAAAAGTTGGTTGTATTCTTCTGACAATAATTCTGTTTGAGCTTCATGGGATAATGGTCTAATAGGTGTCACTTGGTCACCCAAGTTGTTTTCTATACTTTTATCTTCTCTTGGATTCCAGGAACTGTCTTCATTTTGAAGTTGAAACTTTCCCACATCTTCTGTTCCCATAGTGGTATGTATCAACATTCTTTTGTCGGGATTTTTATGAATCCCATCATTGTTACCTTTAAACACTTTAGATGCCAAACTTAAGAGAAGTATCACATTTGTAGGTATCATAAAACAAGTTGTGGTTAAGCTTACAATATACCATTGAAGGGTATTAGTGAGAAAAAAATGATTAAAAACAATAAGAGTTAACATATACACAGCATACAATCCCATCGGAGCCCCACACCAAACTGTTAATGTTTTACATAGGCTTTGTTGCCCAAACTGATCACCTTGAATATTGACATATTGTTTTACATATACCACCCCAAATATATATGAAGATGTCCCAACACACATTGTGGTTGAAAATAGTACAAAGTAGGAAAGGAAATCAGTTTCTTTAGTCTCTTTGTGAGAACCAATCAGTTCATGGTGTTCTCTTGTTGTACTTTGACTAGATGAGTTGCTGTTACTAGTGTTGGTAGCATTTCTAGCCCCAAGAATGTCCAGCAGAGCACATCGTCTACACTGTATTTCACATTGACATTGCTTTTTGTTGATATTTGCTTCTGACACTGTATCTTCAGTTGTTGGGTAAATATGCTGTTCCCACTTCTTTCTAGAAGCTTCTAAACAAATGCTGATTGTTGCCATAAACAACAAAAATTTAGAAAAATGTATCTGTAAATAAAGAGATAAATAATTATGAATATCACCTTGTGACACCACATTTGTTTTTATAGCCCTCTCATTCGGCAAAGAGGAAGGTGGTAAAATGGCTTTATAATTTTTAAAGCCAACTTTCCTCCAACTGCCATGATTCGAATTTCAAACTGCCCTTTGTTACTTCTATCTTTCACAAAAATAAATTCTCATAATTCCTTTGGAGAAAGAAATAGCAAATTATAATTATAAAAAATACTTACCCCTGAATTTGCAATTTGGTACGCCCTGTACGCCATATTTACAGGAATATTTAGTCCATACGGCTACAGACAGCTGTACACGTCCTCTTACTAGCCTTTCCCAGAAAGATATGAAGCTATATAACCATAGCGGTGGTTTTGCATGATATCAGCAAATTTCCACTAATATATACAATACAACCTTGCTGATGTCATTATTGCATTGGGGTGGTTATTAGTTCTTAAAACTAAGATGGTTATGGTTATTGTTAGTTTATAATAACGAATCTTCGGTTCGGAAAAGACGTACCTTTCCATAGTTGGAGTTGAAGAATAAAACAGGTATGTAGATTTTTAGTTTACATATTTCTCGGGTTGTGTAGTACGTAAAAGGTTTAGCGAGTGTTGCATTGGTTGCATTAAAGTTGTACATCAAACGGATAATTTATAGAAATATAGTAAAAAGATCGTTTTACTTGATTTCTTTCAAGACAAATACACAAATGCATGTTGTTAAATGTTCCCATTGGTTAAATTGGAACCACTTACTCTATTAATTTAGAAACTTTTTACACATAAAAAGAAATCATGTAATCTTTAAAATGGTGATACAGCCAGCAGAAAGTATTATTATTTTCCTAATGGGTTGCTTTTCTGAGCATCCCACATATCAATTTTTTTATTTTTTTATTTTCTTCAAACTTAATTAGTTGAAATCATACATTTTGGTTTTATACACCTGATGCATATCAAACAGAATATGTCCAAATTTAAACTGAACTATGTGGCACTAGACAAAGTCAGGGATTTGTCATTTATTTTGTATTCACTTCTCATTAAAGTGTCTTTTCTCTATATGTATCTCATTTTCAATTCATGTATTCAATAAGCATCTACTCATCATTATGTGCTCTCCTATGTTCGTATGATATAAGTAGGGGCTACTGTATAGTATAAGTGGCAGCCATTATGCAAAACCGTAGGGTTATTCAGGAGTTTCTATATCGTGTTTTTTACATGTATTCCTGCTCTAAGGCTAAACAATACACCTGTCTGTGGTTATATTTCCATTTGTATCATTATAATAGTATCGTTGTATAAAATCTATGTTTTATGTTCAATATATATACAATGTAGCTACCCTCAATACAAGAAGTAGTTAGGCTTAAAGATCGAGGGATGCAAGAAAAAAAAAGGAAAAAAAGAAAAAAAAAGAAAATTAAATTAGCAGACAAGATGATGACACATTGATAATAATACAATTTTTGTTGCACATTCACAATTGCACTGTCGACTGAAGGTCATTTGGCCGATACAAAATGCTGTATTTCGCCTTATTACGGTAGATACAAGCTCAAGGTCAACCCAGAAAATGCAAAATGTTATAATATATGGTTAAGCCATATAGGGCTGCGCGATATCAGTATGTCATGGTTATACATGTACTTGCACACATGTCTGACTTCAAATACTCATCCTGTCTGAGGTTAAGTTATATGTTTGTACTGTTGACATATGGTTTTGTAAATACAGTCAGTTGTATCCCTTCTTAGATATACTAATTCATCCCTCCCGTCATCCATACGTGCATTAATTGATTGACAATCACATATTTATCAATTCATTCGAGTATTTATTTATTCATTAATACAATGTGCATTCATTAATGTGGGTTAAGAGCACCATAGAACCTTTTTAGATAAAATTTTGCATTTAATCACGTGATGAATATGATCTAGAAAGTATGAAGGCAATGACATCACACCACAAAGATATATGTTTCTGTCTGGTGGAAGTTTATGTGGAATTTACATAACCATGGTTATATGTCATTGTACTGCAAAATATGATGTGCACCATATTGATCTATAAGTGGTGTTGTAGCGCTATTTTTTATTGCAAGTTGGCCATTAGCCAAAACCATGCAAGGTTTTTTTTTAAACTCTAAAAAATTCTCTTTTTTTATGAACAGTTAAAATGGCTGCAAAGGAAATGATAAGAGCTAGGTATATACAAACTTTATTGCAATATTTATTATTATTATAATTATTAACAGTTTATTATTATCATCTTTATTATAATGTTCAGCATCATTCTTTGAATTTGTATCAATAATTATATCAATAATTTGTACTTACATTGATTTTTTTTAATCTTTTGTTTTGGCATAATCTAGCAAACATCTGAATGAAAAGAATAAAGTAAATTTCATTTGCCTTAGATCCAGAGCAGTCATTAAGGTTTGGTGAGTATTTTGGTTTGTTTTGGTTGATACAAATAATTTAAGTATCTATCAGTTTTTTAATATTATAACTGCAGCAATTTTAATTGATATTGTAATCGAGTGCAGATGCAGGAGTTTTTTTTTTTAATAATTAATACATTAAACGCTATAATAAATTTGATAAACATAACAATAATTTGAAATTTCTTTTCACTTAAATGGTTGTTGCAACAGCGTTAATAGAAAGATACAGAGAGAAAAGATAGGAAGTGAGACTAATAATATTTGAAAGATTTATACTAAATTATCAGCAACCTTTATCTTATTGAATCATTGTTGTACATACATTTATGTGAAATATCTCTCCCCTTTCTATCCAGTTTGAGTCAGAAAGCTTCTATCGATAAATTCTACCAAAGTTACAATGAAGATCATCTTATCCAAAGTGATGAGGACCATGCGGCACCCCCTTCCTCCTGCCTTTTAATGGTTGGCGCTACACCAGAATGTTTATCATATATGATAGAAAAACACAAGGTGAAACTAAGTATAAAAGTAAGTGCTTGCATCACTGTGATATATATCATTTGCAGTTTATTTCTTGACAATCATAATTTATAAAAGATTTAATTTTATGGCATTGTTAATACTAGTTTCTACCCAAAAGAAATTTTAATTGCTACTTAGTGTTATTGTTTACTTCAAGAAATTATTAAAACCACTTTTATTTTGCTACATTAGTGAAAATTGTTTAAAGGCAGGACTTTTTTCATACATTTGTGCAATGTTAAACCAAATTGTCAATTGATTGACTAAATAATTTTGGTAGATAACAATAAAAGAATATTCAGACACTGAATAACAAATGATTTTTAAAATTGGTTGTATTTTTGTCCTTTAGGATGTGCTTCAGCGTCCACCATTTTGGTATCTAGTTAATTACCAAATGTGTGAACCATTCAAAGAAATCTTTCGCTGCACCTGGACTCCCCAAATTAATGATATGGACATATTTGGGGTTAACCTACTTCAATACATGGTTTTGGTTGGTATAAACCCTCTGACCGAAGAGCTTGTTAGGGCAAAATTGTAAGTAAAAGAGTTGAATAAATTTATGTCTCATTATCATCCTTAAATCACAACACATACATGTCTAATAGGTCTTATAAAGTTGATCCTACTTTAATCATATCAATCTACGATATTATTATGAAGAAGTAGACAAAATGAATAGTGATCTATATATAAAACATAAGAAACAAAAAGAACTTTGAGCTTGTGGCCTAGAAGCATCCTAAATAGATGATCACAACATCAACATAGCATCCCATTGGCTAGAATTTAGATCATACTTTTTCTGCATGGGACTAAAATACCTCTAGCTACCATAGCGATTCATAGCTCACCCATATTATTCATTTCATTGAAGTAACTGTTCTCAAGTCTAGCAATCATTTTTAGTAAAAGTTTAAAGGGACAAATTCCTAAACCTTTATTCTTATTGAATAATTTTGATTTAAAACAAATGGTATACTATTATTATTATCATTATTATTATTATTATTATTATTAATAATAATATTATATTGCTTTCCCGCGAAGAATGCAGGAATACATAGTATATTTACTTATGCCTTTCATGGACAATTATGACCACGAAAGATTACATTAGAGCATGCAATGCCCTAAAACTGCTGTGGGCTTATAAGAACCTGATTTGACATTTTTTCTTAGAAAACCAGTGATATTATAATGGGATTTTGTAAATAACAAAAATGTCCAATGGTTCATAACTTCATACAGTAATGAATTTGAGTTTTTGTACATATTTGACATACAAATAAAAAATCTTGTACTTTTACTAAATACACGTAGTTGCCCATTATAAATATGAGCATGACTTGAAATAGAATTTTCAACTTTTTTGGTTCTCTTCTTTTGATAGGCCCAATATAGGAGCTGATCCATCTTTTTTGATCTTTGGTTGTCCTGGAGAGAGAAGAGGTATCATTTTTATTATGTTTGTCTTCAAATTTGTTTTTGAATCCTACACAATAATGAAATTAATGTAATACCGTATTCCTCTGCAACTTTATATCATATCTTATACTTTCATATCAAATAATTCTGTAGATTATTAGGGGGGAATGAGGGTCTAATTGTTGTTTTCTCAATGCATGAACATTTGCCCCAAATCATTATTTTCAATAAAAATTAATGCTACATAGGTGTATTTTATAACTTAAGGATATCTTCAATTTGAGTTTGAAGCTCATTTGCTATTTTCAAAACACATTTTTGCCCCATTAAAGTATATATTTTTGGTTTCAGCACTTCATTGTGTACATATCAATGAAAGGCCAATTTTCTTTTATACAAAAGTTGACATGAAAACGAACTTTATTTTACAAAACTTGAATCAACTCCTTCAATTTTTAAGATATCAAAATACAAAAACAACTTAAATGAAGAGCATGTTTATAGCTTTAAAATCGTAATTTTATATCTCAATGTTTCTGTTCATTGTTTTTAATTACCTGCTGAAAGATACAAAAATTGACCAAATTGTGACCATTTATCAAAATTCCAAAATTTGGTTAATTATTTTTTAGAGTTTAACATGTTTCCCAGCCAAAAAGAACGTTTAGGGCAATACGTATGAAAATTCTATCATGAAATCAATCAAAATTTCCAAAAAGATCACATCAAATCCATATGTCTATACAAAAGAAAACTTGTTATTGCATAACTTTTGCCTTCTCTATCTTTTACTTTTCAACTATTTGGTGTTTTTTTCCATTTCAACAATTATAGAGACTGTGGTACGACCAATTATAAAATGGAAGTTAGGGCAGATTTCCCAATACTTCTTATTGTTGACCTTCAATAAGAATGCTATTGGTTTACCAATAAAAGCCAGCAGTGAGCAGGACTCCTTCATGATGTCTGGGATTACTGACCAGACCGAAGGTGAGCCTGAACATTATTCAAAATCCTATACAGTAGACACAAGGAATACTATGTAATAAAAGTAGATGTTTTACCAAAACAAAAACAAGGGCCAAAAATGGACTAAATATCTGATATTTATTTTAGATATTCATATGAAATATCATTGCGATGCGGGTGTAAGATGAAATGACATAGATTTAACAGTCCACTTAGTTCTATCCCTAATGTGAAAGTTATTGTCATACATGTATACCTGAATGTTATATCTGATTTTGCTAGGAATGAAATGGCAGGTGAATTTTGATTTCAAGGATCTGACGTCTTTTGAAATTGAATACACTGCAACGAGTGAAGTTAATGTCAAGTTGCAGGATGGGCAAGAACGTGTTGGAGAATTTGTTACTGCCCAGTGAGTGATCTCATTTTCCTCAGTATTAGATGGTAATGTGATACAATTTAATAGGTTGTTTGTAGTTTGTTTTTCTCATTTTATTGTTTTATTTTAACTTGTTTCAGAATAGAGAAAAGAGTCTCAGCCAGGATTCTCAAAAACTTTGAAGCTGAATTTCAGCCTAGAAATGATGATGGGCCCAGCATGCAATTCAGATCTAGGTAAGTATATAAACACATCTTTTTGGTTGGTATTACACATGAGGTACACATATATTTATGAAGGTTATCAGCATATAGTTTAATGACATACGTATAATTTTCTTTTCATTTCCTTTTACAAATTGAAATTTACTTTACTCTTTCCGTTTTTGAATCTCTATTTCTGTTTTTTTATTTATGGTAGAGATTTCCTCATTATAAGTAAGTTGTGTGATTTTGATGTAAATCAAAGTTAGTCAGGTTCATTGTGTCAAAAAAATTGAGCACTACAATGACAATTTTCAGCTAATAAAAATAAAACTGAGTTTAAATATGGTCAGTTTCATATCTATTGCAAATGTTCATATCGTGTACATTTTCAGGCATCACTTGTTAAAAAAGAGTTAATGTCAAAAATGTAAGTGATAGTTTGAGGAAAATTGCAACACAAAAAAAAAAAAAACTATTCACATAAAGACTCAGCTTTATTTCATGTTCCTAGAAAATGAGCATGCAACATTTTCTTTATTTTCATACTGACTTGTCTTGATATAACACCTAGTGCTGTGGTTTCCTTGTTTGTAATATTTTTATTAATCTTCTTGAGTTGATTGGTTGATTATACTATTGTTCTGGACTAGCACATAAACACCATAGCTAATTTGAAAAGAACTTTGGAAAGAATTAAAGCCAAAAAAGAAGTTCCCTTGGTCTTGATTATGCTGTTTGCAATATCTTTTTCTTGTTCTATAATGGATTCCATATGTTGCCTGGGTACTGTGAAAGAGTTTTGTGTGTATTTTCTCATCCTTCATATCTATCTTGTTGGGTCATATTCCATTCATGTATTTTGTGTAAGTGCCATATATATCCTTTCATGTCTTCTTGCAATTTGCACAACTAAAGATTCTTGGTTGAGATATTAAATATATGCCTGATTCTCTCTCTCTCTCTCACCTGTTTTTGTTCTTGTTCTGAATCTTGCAATGATGTTTGAAAGACAGCGGTAAAGATAAAACTGATTAAAAAGGTGTTATTTTGTTGTGTTGTAGTTGTACAATCCATTTTCTATTGACTTCATGGTCACTGACATATATTTCATAATTACCACTTTCATGGTGCTGTTATGTTGTTCAGTATCTACTACTTTATTGATCTTCTTGGGTTGATTGGTGGAACTTTATTTTAAGTGAAATGTGTCAGAAACATTTCTGTAGAAGTATTGTAGTAGCACCACACCAATTTAAGCATCTCTTTGTATAGCCTTTATATCTTGATTGAAGACACTAACAACCATAGTTGTTTGTATACATGTGGATGATGCCACAGTGAAATAGATCAATTCTGATGTCAATCGGGATATTTCCCTTGAAACATGATTAGTTTACCTTGTCTAGAATTTATTAGGGTGAAGATGTAGACTTGCAACTATATCTTGCTTTATGATTGTGCATACTTTGTAGCAAGTAAAAGAGATGCACGGGTAACTATTAACACTAAATTGTCCTTAAAGCTAGCCCTCAAAAAGTATACATCGCTTTAAACCTATCTGGACAGAATCATTGGCTGTGGATAGACACACTTTAGTAATTGATTGACCCATTTTTCCAGTTTTTATTCAATCCCATGGGTTACAAAGTGTGTGGCACCATGACATATATCAATTACATGTTTAATCAATATAGGTTTTTAAAAGGGGTGTCTGGAAGCAAATTCAATCATAATTAATAAGTCAATAAACTCCTCAGTGGTTTTAAGACAGGGGGATGGAAAGGGGTATACCCTGTGATTAGTCATTTTGGCCTATCATTACCAAAATGTGTTTAACATAGATTTAGGTCCTTTTATATGTTTTACATACCATGTTTTGGTTTCATGTTGATATTCA
>JAVSBT010023899.1:0-18646 GCA_033118115.1 Pharyngocirrus eroticus
ACAAGATTAAATAACAAATCAAAATTCGTATTGTCATGGTTTCCAAATTATATACACAGCATGTGATATATTATCATGTGAAACACTATAATGAATAATAGCATACATATATGCAGTTTTGAACAATAAAATAATATTAGATTAATTATGAGGACAGCAACCACTAATTTGTCTATGGCCATGGTATTTGGGGCCTGTTTAATATTGTATTCTATTCTGTGTTGACATACAATCGGATTGGTTACCTTTGTTTAGTTCTTATCAATCAATTATCATCCATGAATGAAAGTTTAAATTATTAGTGATTTTAATGTATATCAATCCCTAAAGGTTTGAACTAAAGCGAATCATCATTTTGTTGAGATGTTAATGATATTATGTTTTCACTGATGACAATTCCAATAAAAAAATGATGGTGAGTCAACCTTTTAAAATTTAGACTGCTTTATTTGTTAAGGTAAAGTTGAGGAAATATCAATGAATAAAATCAAAACAAAATTACAATGACATAAAGAAGATGTTGGAACAGTAGGATTTAAGTTTTTAAACAATACCTATTGTTAGACTTTGAAAGAGAATCAATAAAAAATGCAAAGTATACCCTTCAGTGCAGGAACTGAATTGAAAATACTCTAGTAAGATATCAATGTTAAATGGAATATTATTCCTAGTTAAAAAAAAAAAACCTTTGACAATCTAGTCATTCATTGGTTAATCAAGTTCACATAGATGTCAACAGAAGTTTGCATTTTCTCCTATTCCATTCCATAATTTAAAACATATATGATTTTCCAAACTTTAGCTGATGACAATCCCTGTCACACAAAGTATTGTACATGAGACTGACACCTCCAATGCAAACCTTGCCGAAGTCTCAACAATTGTTTGTCCATACTTAGTATAAATTACTAAGGGTCCAGGGGGAACTACAAAGTTTCACCCCAGTAATTGAATTTCTTACCCAAAAGGTGACATAATGAGGCTATTCTGTTATAATAATAATATCCCAAGACCCTTCGACCTTTTAGGTCATGGTAATATTGTTTTTCTGAAATCAGTATATATATATATCTGAGTGAGTTGCATGCTCTGGTCTCATTTGTCTGGGTTCAGGGTCTTCTCCATTTAAGCACTTCTAGGGACAAAAGATAAAGCATTAAAGGTAAAATTCTTTTACTAAACAAGTTTTGTATTCCCTTAATTCTAATGAAAAAACAACAGCATGTATTAATACACTGCCATCTGTCTATCTTCCCTAGTGATTTACAAATTCAGAAAGCTGAATGTAAAATTTACACCTGCCAGCTCTTGAGAAAGGTATTAATGATTCTAAACAATGTATTTATCAACCAAATTGTTAGCATTTCACAACAACATAATTGTAATCCATATATTATTATATCATGTTTAAACTGAAATATATACAGCCTTATATTGGCTTGAAATTGTCAAGCACTTTTCCTTTTGTCCGGATTTGTTTAACTACTGTGACTCTTTTATTTTGCTATGATAGTACCAGCTGAATATGATTAATGCGTCACAAAGATTTATTAACTAATCACATCAAGTCAGTCTAGCTGACAAAGCTGTCAACAGCTAAAGTGATTAAAACTTAGGGGTATTTTTTAATGTTAATTCGAAAAAAATAATCAAAACAATGAGCCACTACTCATAAATGTATAATGTTTGTATCATAAAGTATTGATATTTTCCAACCATACATAATCAACATCATTCAGTTTCCACATAACACCTGTATTTATGGTGCAGTTCAGAAACTGCGAGCTAAATTGCGCTAGTTTCAGCTGAATTGCTTGGTCATGTTAGGACAAGCATGCCAATATCTATGTGGCTTGAAAGAGCCATACGCTATTAATGATATATCATAAAATCTGACGATATTGTGTTATGTAGAATAGTGCAGGATTAGCTGTTGCCTAGTTAACATCAAACAAATAATGTTCCTGGAAATAATCTAGTAGAACATCTACACTTGCATGTGTTTATCTGAATCTAATGAATTTTCAAGTTATTGTTTGTAATTATCAAAATTCAAAACATAAACACTTGTCTTCTGGATAGTTGGACTTGTAAACTATTTGAAAGACAATGAATATGTGTATCATCTATGAAAATTATCAAATATAAAAAAACATGAAACTTGACATATTCAGATTAACATTCTTACTTTTAGGTTTGAAACTATCTGCTGGTAACAAATGGGATGGTCGCACCTTCTGATGTCGCCCCTGATTTATGTCCCTAATTTCTGTCTGGTTATGCACAGTCAAGGCTTTTTTCCAAAGAAAGGGATCGTGCGTGTATTCGATTCACGCAGTTGTCTTTTATCAGACTCATCGCTGTATTTGTCATATGCTGAATATATAGCGATGAGTCTGATAAAAGACAACTGTGTGAATCAACCATGTGCACAATCTCTATCTTCGGAAATAAGCCTATTCATAAATGTGATTGTCCATAAGCAGACGGAAATAGGGAGATAAATCAGGGATGACATCTGAAGGTGCAACCATCCCATTATCAAGAAATTTACAATTCAAATGGTAGTATATGTATTTATTTACTAAATGCTATCAATAAACAACTACTTCTCTCTCTATCGCATAACTACCAGATGTCTTGTTTTATCAAATCTCTAAAATAATAAAAATTCAACTCATATACAATGCTTCATGCTGGACAAGCCCAATATCAGCTGAGCTCACTATATAGTTAGTTACAGGAATACCAATAGCCTGAAAAGCTTGTATTACATTTTTCTAGGAATAAGAAGTGCTCGCAGTACTTCCTATGTGAGTTTTTGTATACTCCTTGTGCAATTTTCTTTTAAGCATGTTGAAGATGTTATTTTCTCCTAGAATTGTGACTGAATTTGTTAAATGACCCATTTTCGTTTCCCCCATGGCTCTGTGATGTTGTTGGGTAATATCCCCAAGGACTCATTCCAGTTAAGTTGCACTTCAAACTAGTTGATAAGAAAGAAAGGTTGCTTAGGGCAGGGGGATGGGTATACTTTTAGTACAGTAGAACTCAAATTTAAGACGCCTTTATAGAACCTATAAAATATGTTATAATGGCGTAACCCTCAATCTAAAAGATAGCTATATCTTCATGCAATCAATGTTTCATATCTCAGTATTTCCATCTCTATTTAGGAAGTATTAAGCCAATGTGTTGTACATTTATGTAACATTTTACTTCTTCAAGAAAATAATATACTTGTGCAACGTATATACATACGTTATCTTTAGCTTGGCTCACTTAGCATAATAATCACTTCATGGATTTATATAGCTTGAAACTTGCTGTACAGAAAGAAAACTATGACTAAAAGTACTGCAAATGGCATTATTATTTTTATAAACATATCACTGTAGATTCTATATAAACAGTACATGTATGGTCAGATTTTTTTTTTAAAACTGCTTATTTCCATAGTATTTTACTGAATATTGGTTGTATTCTAATTGGTCTAAATAATAAACTAATCCTTTAACCAGTGGGACACAAAGGACACACAAGTCCCACTGGTTCAAAAATGAAAAGGGTCCAATTGTTAGGAGACCATGCTTATGTAAGTTGGTAGAAAAAAAATGTGATGTGAGATGGTAAAAAAATGTAATTTTTTTAGTACTATTTAGAAACATTTCATTTTATTATAGAGGTACACAGCTTAAAATTTGAATATGTCTCTGTCTCCAAAATATTCCTTTCATTTAAGATTAATCGGGATTCTCTGATTGAATCTAAGTGTCATTAATACATAGCATTCCATTATAGAGGTAGATAGCTTGAAATTCAAATATATAGAACTGTCTCCAAAATATTCCTTTTATTTAACATTACTTTGAATTTTGTGAAAGAATATCAAGCTAAGCGTCATCAACAATTAGAACGTGTACTCATAAGGGTCTTACCCCAATAATCTTTGATTCTCATTTTCACAGCATGGAAATAACAACAAATAACCACATACATGTATTAGTGAGCCAAACCTTGATTGTATAACGATGACTAAAATAAACTTCTCTGTTTCTATCCAATATGACAAAGGGTCTTTTGTTTAACCCTGAAACTGCTCATAGCTTCTAAATTAAGATAGTGTGTAGAAGTCTTAAGGATGTTTAGGGCAATAGGGGTATTACAAAACACTCCATCTGAATTCAATGAGTTTACATCATCTGACATGCAAGCAATGATAGATACCCCATGCAATCCAATGACTTGGGATTCATGTGTTATCACAATAGCAATACTGCCATGTTATCAAAGCATCAATATTACAACATTGCATGGAAAGGCCAATGTATCAGTAACATATACAGTATGATTATGATTCATAGAAATAACCAATGAGATATGCAAAAAAGC
Organism: Pharyngocirrus eroticus; assembly: GCA_033118115.1. Classification (NCBI taxonomy): domain Eukaryota; kingdom Metazoa; phylum Annelida; class Polychaeta; family Saccocirridae; genus Pharyngocirrus; species Pharyngocirrus eroticus. Next base: position 4,393 of record JAVSBT010023899.1, read on the forward strand.
CTGACCTATATGCTATATATTTTGATATAAAAATATAGATCATATAGATCAATTGCCATTTTGTATCAGGATGTGTATGCTATATCTATAAAATGAATTCAACCTAATTTAAAATCATTTCACTTTCCATACATTAGTATGGACACAACTTCACATACTATTACTCAAATCAATACCACAGAATAACAGTACATACTGGTGCAAAGACTTAAACCATACCATTAATACAAACAAATATTGTATCACACTAGCATAATATGAAATAGCCCCTGGAAAGTATGAACTCTTGCAAGTCTAAAATAAACCTTGAAGAGTGTTCTCTTTGACTCAAAGTTTAACTGATGAGTTTACAGCATTGTTTAGTAAATTTCTGATTGACTTAACACTACCCATTGTAACCATGACTATTTGCTTTTATTAAAAAAAAAACAGATTAAGCTAAGACTGCTTTTTCTTCCAATGATATAAATTGCTAGAATAAAACATTAAACTAAAGCTATGTACTCAAAAAACTCCTGTGAAATTTCAATAATTTGTTATACAATTTTTCAGTTGGTGAATTATTAAAAACAATAGATGTGAACGTCACGATTAGAATAATATTATTGAAAATTAATTAATTTATCTTTAAACGCTTTCATTTTTTTAATCAAATCTGAATTAATTGAAAGATTTTTCAGTGAAAATTTGTTGGTACTCTTGTAACGATATACTATACACATGTATACTGTTACTTTATCAATTGTGCCCTTTTTTTTATTTGACAGTGCATACTTCCTTTTTAATAACCTCAAATAAACTCTTGCACATCAGTAATATATGATATATAGCTATAATCATCCTAAGACAAACCACCATAATTATGTATATTCACACCAGAAAAGTCAGGGATTTACTTTGAAAAGAGTACATAGGGTCAAGGCAGTTGGCTCACAGTTTGTCAGTTAGTGGGCCTAGCAGAGTGGAACGTGTATATGACTGATGTGTCAGAACCCTGGGTTCCAACTTCTATTGAGGACTTATCATTCTCACCTCAAGTTAACTATAGATTGACTAAATTAAAACCTAGGTGGATGTTATTACTGTAGAATAAGTAGAAACAAAAAAATACTTGTTGTTTGTCACTCAAACACAAAGAGTAGCTTTTATACTAGCTATGACCAGCTAGCTTCTATTTCCTTGATGATTAATTAAATGCCTTTGAGAAAGCCAATTCTGTCACTCAGATATACTTTCAAATGTCATATTGTTTTTTTTCAAGAATATTTTGAAGTTGAGATAGGGAAATTATTAGTAATTGTGCACAAATCACACAATAGTAAAAACTAGATGTAGTTTGTGACGTTTAGATTCTCACTTAAAGGCATGGCCACATAACTAGCTATACTACTACAGCCTATATAGGGTAGGTGGAGAAGAATATTTCCTTTTATATTTCATATTGAAGGTAGCGTTCCCAAAAAACATATTGTGGCATTTCCAGATACAATCGCATGTATATGTAATTATATATCTGTTTACGTTTTTCGAGGTTGTATATCATTGTAAAGTGGGTATATTATATACTGTATGTGTGTATGAATGGTATGTGTCAGTTTCTTTGGATATACCTACCAATATTCGCCCAGTTGTAGTTTGGCCAGAAATTAATTCTCCAGCCCAATCTTTAGCTTCTGTCACCCAACCAATTTCAGCGTCAAGCACTTTGGCAGCTCCTGGCTTAGCAGGACTGCCAGGTTTTGTGGCTGCATTGTGTCTATTTTGACAACATAACCATGCAAAAATACGCCATGTCAATACCAGCAGCAATCCAACGAAAAAGGTGATGAGACTTGAGCAGAGAAAAACATACCAGTGTCTATCCGCAAGACATATTAATTCCTCCGGAGATTTACCAGATGTATTTCCAACTGCTGTCAAAGAACGCATAGTCTTCATTGTGCTATCTAATCATAAAAGTAATAAGTGGTAGGTTTAATTTTGCTGAATATCCTTCCTCATAGTAATCCCACATCTTTCAATGCTGCTCTCGCAGTTTGAACATGGCAGCACTCACCTTATGAATTATTCATAAGATGTAAAAGACGACAGTGTAGGGAGAAGTAAGTTATCAATCAAAAATGATTTCGATCAAAAGTAATTGAAAATTGGTAATTGATACATATGAGTGGATAACTTCGATGTATCATCTGCAAATGATCACGCAAGTATGTACATTTTCCCCAGACTGTTGATACAAATGAATGAAACGTGACATACGACGACACCGGAAGTTCCAAGAAATATCAGCCGTAACACAGTGCGGGAAGTATGAACATGAGAACGACAACATTTTTGGATTTCACCTTTTCTTTTTGTCTTATTCTTTGCGCTTTTGGTATAATTTTGACACTGTATTAAGCTGTATTGTACATTTAATTTGTTTTGGTATGATACAATTACATACGCAAGTTTCCACATGCAAATGATTTGTTGGTAAACGTTTATACTTCATTCCTCAACACTGTCTGGACCAGAAGGATGTATAATTTTCAGGTGTACTACAGAGTTCCTTACTTTAAAGCGTTTATAATCGAGATTGGAGGACTGCAAGAAGTTATATTCTTTCAATAAATATGCATTATTTTATGGCAGTTTTAAAAATAATAATGTCAACTTTGAAGTTAATGTCAAAAAGGGGTAATGTTACATCATTTTCACCGATATCTGCTCAGCCTCATTAATTTAGTCACAAGTCTAGTATGAAGTTCTATGAACCCATACATACCCTGTTGTTTCCCTTTCTTTCAAATAATCAAAGAACACATTTTTTGTATGATGTCTTAAAGTTCCTTTATTTGACGAAATGCAAAACACATAATTCCAAGGTCTCACTACTTCCAATAACTGTGACAGCATTTCTCTTATATCATGATTGAATGCCTATCATTACACAATACAATCATCATCTGAAAGTCTATTTACAACCATTGTTGTTGCTTTTTTTGTCAACTTTAGCAGGCAGTCAAATGATGATTTCCATGTCTTACTGAGTTTTTTTTTTCATTGGACTGCATACATTAGATTTTTTTTTGATTAAAGCATAGCTTGATTTCTAAATGTCAGTACAGTAAGAAAACTTTATTACAGCATGATGCCTTAGAATTGGTGAAATTGACTTACACAACAGTCACTGAAGTGATCATTTTTCCAAAGTTTATCAGGTTTAACACAGTGACAACTGTACAAGGAACCAAGATTTGATAATGGATTATATAACATATTGCCAACTTCTAGTGGTTTGAAAATACACTACACAGAACATATATATAATTGCTGAAATTTAATACATACATACACAATTGAAGTGACTTCTTTATTCATAAATTTCAAATAACACTTATATTTGATTTAAAAGTAAATTTAAAATTTCATTCTAAAGGGAGGGATCCTGAATAATTCAGGGTATTGCTGTTATACAACACAAGAAGGTCTATTTTATTGTCCTTTTTACAGATTTACCAGCATCAATTGATCTAGACCACAATGCTGTTGGCTATATCTAATGCAGACCTATTTCTGTATCATGCATAGTCCTGTGAGAGGTTATGTTGTGTTCCCATCTCATACCCCATATTTTCAAAGATACCCCTACATGAATAAGTGTAAGGTTTTGGACATAAAAAGTACAATTTTACTATGTTTTCATGTTAAAAAAATGATAACACCTTATACAAACACTCATAAGATTTAAAACTCTAATATAGGTAAACCATAGTGGGTTTTTTTTCTCGTTATTAGAATTTTTCCACCCTTTGTACAGACTTTTTTCTTAACCAAGCCATCATTTCAATCGTGAAAAAGTTCCATACCCTGTGAAAGAGTCCACATTTTTGTACACCACTAACACATCAATTTTGTAAAATTAGATATTAATCATAAACACTAGTTCTCTATATCATTGTTACAATTGGGGTAGAGAACTGATTCCTTTGTAAAGTTTTAGTAAGATGTGAGATACCAAAGAATCTTTTTCATTATCTCTAACAAAAGTGTATAATTATCAACAGGCTTGACTTAAATTTCATATATAGTAAGCATTTAATAATGTGAAAGACCAAATTCTGTACAGCAAGTAAAATGTCAACTACAGGAGACAAGTTATTTCTTCAAATTTCTAAAATGTGAGCAAATACCACTGCCAATCCCATTGGTGCCATGTGTAGATCATGGTTTATCCATTAGGCAACTGTTTCATTGTACCAACAACAGATTTTTTGAAATCTTCACATGTAGAACATGAGCATTTTTCTTATACTCATGAATATAGTCTTCTAGTCTAAATCACTACTGACAGTATACTTTGCTAATAATCTACTCTTGGTCTCACAACCATGCTGTTATATTATTTTCATCATTATTTGCTTATTATTTTTTCCCCTTATGGTACCACTTGTATTTATCACAAAGTCACATTTTGTTCCTTGCTTAGTAATGTTATATGGTATTTTGAAGCTAATTCTTGGAAACACCAACACGAGGAAACAAAATCTTGGGTCTATAAATGCCATTTTGTTTTTTAAATGTAAAGCAAATATTAAGGTATATCATTATACATATCTATATATATATATAATTATTGTCCACCCGATAAGAAACAATTAAATTTGCCTTCTACTTCTAGGTTTCTTTTGAATATCTTCTTTACTATCCACTAAATAATTCCTGATAAGTTGACTCAAATATCTTTACACGTTTAATACAACGGATACTTGATGGAGGACAGACAAGACTGAATTATGCAGACCTTAATCTGTATTCTGTTTTCAGTTTCAAATTTTAGTATTTTGTTTCCTTACAAGAATGTTTACTACAATCACAAAATATATATATATATATATACACACATAAATTACCCAAACTTGTAGTTTTAACACCAGTTTCATGTAGCGTTGCAAATTATCTTAGGATTCTTATCCATTTTCCAATGGCTGACAAGTTAGACACAATCTGTACTTTTTCCTTTGATAAGTCTACTTGATGTTTGTCATGATTAAGCTTCACTTGAAACACAGAAATAGGCTTGACTAGAAAAAATATCTAATAATATTGCATTCAATCTGAATTTACATGTTGGTACTGTAGCATTTACTTCATTCAGTTTGGGTGACCTTTATTTTGTATATTTATGCTTTCAATTTACATTTCAAAAAAATTGTCTAAAGAAATTAGAGCTCAATTAACACCACTAATTCTATAATTATGTGGTTAGATTACATCTAGATTTTAGTAAATAGTTGTGCAAAATAATTCTACAAAAAATGGTAACCCATTCCTTTTTTTCATTTATTTATCCATAATTATCATCATAGGTGTGCAAAACTTTATGTTAATATTATCATTCATGATTGATTTGAAACACTACACTGCATTAAGAAAATACACATCTGTGACATACAACTTTTCAGATTTTTTTCTTTACTGGACCCTAACACTGGGAATATGATTTTTTTTAAAAGGACACTGGTCAGTTAAGTACAAACCTTGGGGAAGCAAAATATTCAATGGAAATAAACAAGTTACATTTTTTTTCCACAATGTGTTATAACTGGTTTGTCACTTACAAATCATAGACCATGTACAACACCATTTTTATTTTTCGGTAAAAAGTCGTAAGTGGACAACAACAACAATTACTGCTACTCCAATTTGAATCACTTTCTCAAACAAAATCAAGTTGTGAATTCTTACAAGACCATAGTTGTTATTCACACCAGTCTTTGTCAAAGATTACAATTAATGAAAACTTTCGACTAAGGTCTCCTTGAGAGATTATACAAGTACACATTTTGGAGAATAGTAGTATCACCATTATGGCGATTTTTTCACATTCAAGGATAGAACCCATTAAAACAATGTATACGAGAGGTTTTTTAGTTAAAATTTGAAAGAGGCTTACTACACTACAAACTCAACTGGACTTAAAAAGTTAAAACTACAATCTTATAGAAATAGCACTTAAATGACTGTATAGTCATAATCTTCTTACTCATAATCATCATCATCAGATGTATCATCATTATCATCATCTTCAAAGCAGTTTTATACACAAGTTTCAATGATATATATCATAGCATCTTAAAAAAAGAACATTTTTCTGTCCAATAATGCAAAATTTACAGCAATAAACATTTCTGTGGCTAGTGTCAAATTCTACATTCATTTGCAGACATTCGAACAAAAACATTAAGAGGTGCCACTTGGATTGATTCGAGAATTAAAGACAGATAACAAACAGCATGTTGTCCCCTTCTCAGTGATAAATAAATGATTCAACAACAAAACAGAATCAAACTAGAATGACCGGTCTTGAAACCATAATCTTTTCTTGTCATCATTGTGCTGATTCACTCTTCACTGCTTCTGGTATCTTATTTTCTTCAGATTCAAACTACGTTCTTTCATGCTGAAAATGTGTAGCAACTTCAGTTTGTATGAACAACCAAAAGAAAACACATGCAGCTCTATTATAGATATCTGCTGTAAATGATCAATGTCAAATCACCACTTTTTGTTTGTCTTAATTAATTATTTTTTGCAATTTGTATGCAGTCTTGTATTTTAATGATAACCCCAGCAGAATTCAACATACTCATTAATTAAAATGGTAACAAGGAGCACCTCTGGACTGGCCAGACCCAGTCAGGTGTAAACTTGACTAGCACTAAGGGGCAGGTTGAATGCTGTACTTGTCAATGGACTACTTGTGTGGGGCTGAAGGCGCTCCTGAGCGGTGGAAATGAACATTTTGCCACTTTCCATCTTTCCTGTACCATACTCTAGTCTCTTCAGATTGATTGGTATTTGGCAATCCATTCCTGATAAAAAAAGTGAAAACACGAAAATTAGGAACATTTAAATACAATCGAGGTTAAGCCTAACCAATATCGCAAGGTGTACAGTGGTGATAGCAGTAAAAAATAATTGAAAATCTTTAAGGCAATCTTTTACAATACAACTATCACAATTTTGTATGATAAAGGATGTCAGTGAAAACGAAGGAATCTGGAAAGCATGCTAGCTTCAAGTGTCCAACAGTCAACACTATTTCTAATACACATTTGATAAACTTTATATCCCCATACAAAATTCTGTGGGACACATTGTCAGATGACAACCTTGGTCACTAGACGTCTCCAAGGGTGCGAGTCACAGCCTAATCATTCTTACCTGTCCATGTACTGTGTTAGCCTAACATATGCAATGCAAGCAGCATCATCTCCTAATAGGTGAACATGAGGATTCAGGATACTGGTGTTAATAGCTTTGCTATTCTTGGATAATACTACAAAAAAATATAAAAAGAAAAGTTGGAATATGTAAATCAAGATGATTATTCAAATACATGAAGTCTTTATAATCATGATGACTTGCTACTTAAAAAGTCTAAAGTTTTCAATATGAATCAAGTAACTTGAACTAGTAAACTCTAAGTAAAGTAATGTCTTCGCATATATATGACTGTGGTAGTTTTATATACAAATATATATACAATAATGTACATTTTCAACTGAACATCAGCCCTAAGCTTATCTGTTAAAAAACTGGACGAAAAGAGGTGGTACTATATTTCTTTCTCCATTTAACTACAGATAATAACTAATCGTAACCCCCCCCCCCCTCCCCCAACCAAAAAAAGAGAAAACCCTCCCCAAAACAAGTTTATTTTATCTATCGTCAGTTGTGAAAATAATTGGTAAAATGAAGCTCTAAAAACATTCTTTTTTATACAAAGCTACTTTCTTTGTAAATAAAATTCATTCTTTTGTAATAACGACATTCCCTACAATTGTTGATGATCAATATCTACAAAGAAAATCATATCTTGCTTTTGCGATCACAAATAATCATACAGATCTAATTATAGGACTCTGATTTAGAATTATGAAAGTTAAAAAGCTACATAGAATTTTATTCTAGATTTTCTTGAAGTCTGTATATCTACAATCTTAAATTAACAGCAAGAGCTAAGTTTACCTTCAATGCTATCATCATTGCTTTGAGCTGAAAAATTACGAATCATTGTAGTAAGGGCTACTATAGGTTTATCGATTTTTAAACATTTATAGCCCAACAAAAATAATAAACAAATATGGATACATGAATAAATGATTTACAAATAAATCATTTGTTTGATAGATCTATCCACATTACTCACCATTGTCAAAGTAAAATTTGTGAAAATCCATTCCTTCAATCAGATTACCGCAGGCCTCTGGCTCAAAACAAGTCAATTGAGGATCTGAGAATTTCCTGTTTTGAAGATGTAAAACAATACAAGACATTGTACATAATTTAAACAAAGTATGTAGATGAAAAGAATGCACATACACTAGTACGAAACACTGAAATAAAAATATTCCCAACATTTCAATCGTCAGCAAAACCTAAGCATTACGTAGCCATTAAAACTAAAGGGTGTTTGAGCTTGATTCATGCAAACATTTGCCACCTCGGAGGTATCTGCAAATAGATTCAACTAGAGGTTTAAAATTGAGCAATGTTTTGCATGGGCATATCTACTATCTACATGCATGGATCGATTTACTTGAGGGGCAGATGAACCAGCCGTTTTGTTTCCATTATAAAGTATATGCTCTTCCTGGCGAAATAAAACTATGTCAGGTGCTTCAAACTATGAACAGCATCTCCTTGAAGAAAAAAAATGTAAGAGACAACAGAGAAAGGAGAGAGCAAATCACACCATTCCCACTGCTTTTCTATGTCATGTCTGTGGCAGAGGTTTTACTGTACATATAGCACTGACCAGCCACTTACGCACACATTACTGATTTTGTTTGTTTCATCTGTTTGTTTGTTTTTGTAATTGAATTTCATGGTCATCTTCACAAGCGAAGGACGAACATATATATGCAGGTCCCTTAAAATTTTGAGATTTAGCCATTTCCTTAAATATCACGCTAGCAAGTCCCCCTGAGAAAAAAAGAGTAAATTGACTATTGCAAGTGTAGCCTATACCTGACTCATTCTATGAACATCTTCCTTTAGAAATTCAATATGTCATAAAAAAGGTGGTTTTTTTAATGTATGTATCATCATTATGTTACCTATTTATATTATTTCCCCTAAAGTAAGACCATAATGAAATTGAGTATGATAAATATATTTTATAATGATACTCAGCCCCAATTTTACTCTTTCTTGAAAATGTGCTACTCACGTATAGGCTTCATAATCCCCACTAGTAATGGCACCTATCAACTGCTCTGTGAGTTTGATCACCTCCTGCTTTCTCACTGAAAATAAATCACAAAACAAAATGAATTTTCAATGAAAAGTGGCTTTAAATTAAAATTTTAAGAAAACTGATCAACTTTTGTAACAAAAAAAAAGATGACAGGTCAAGTTGATAGATAAATGCTACATCTATATTGCATAGACACCTAAAAAGAGAATAGACAAGAAAGAGTCAGGAGGGGTATCTAGAATAGACAATAGAAGGAAAAATGCCTATTTGTCCCCTTTGCTCATATGTGCACCTTTACATAAATATCATTATGAATGTACTATTATTATTTTTTTGTGGGTGGGTGGGGTGGGGGTAAAATATGCTGTTTTTAAATCAATACATAAGAAATAAAAATGTCTTATTTAAATATGAAGCACATGTCTGGAGTATAATATAATACATTTTCAGTGATGGACAAAAGGTACATGTAAGCTTATCTAGATAAAGAACTCCTTAGTCTTGGAAGCAAAGAAAATGAATGGAAAAAAAGAGATTGATGCACATTCATAACAAAACAAAAAGAAATCAATCAAAACATCAGAACAAGATATTTTGTATCAAGTTAGGTGTCATCTGGAAAAAAAATAAGCAGAGTTAGTAAATCCAAATTATATTATTTCCCCTCCCAAGAATGAGAGACTAGATTCTACACAAAGTTTGCATAATTCAGACACTAGACATACAAAGGACATGACAAATTCACTGAACAAAGGGCAAAAGGACATACTTAAGACATGGGTCTTATTACAAAATAATTCCTTACTTCTGTTCTTATAACACTGCTGATATACTGTTTTAACCTTTACATTATTATGGGGATAAAGACTTTTCCACAATGACATATTAACAATATGAATGACATGCAAGGTTTCTCCATATCAATGTTTTAGATCACAAGAATTCATTTGACTACTACTGTAATACTTTTATTGCAACTGTGGATTGCTTCAAAGTATTACTTGGCAGGAAAAAAAAGGCTCTCTACAAATTAAAAAATTCTAGATACAAAGAAGTTATTGAGGGGAACTGGTATCATGTTGACAATCATTTTAAGAACATCTTGGGGTTTTTAACAATGACTTTTAAGTAAAACACAAATTGTGATTTTCATTAACACACCCCATCTTTGAAAATAAAATGTTTTCTTCAGTACAAATTTATATCAACATACCCTAGTTGTATTTTACTTTGGTCTTTCACATATATGTTATGAAACACAATTAATATTTCTGAATGATATCTAGAATTCTACTTTCAATATTAGAGCTTTTTTAGTACACAGTATCATAGTTGGCTAAGTTGCTTTCAAAGCATAGGAATAAGTAAATGGGGATAAAATGTTGATGATATTTCTTCACAACCATTTGATCCAGTAATAGTTGAAAATCAAACATTTTTTAGTATTATATCACAACCTTTAAATTTAGAACCTAGTTGGGGAATGAAAATGTGTGCATGACATTAAACTTTGCTGCTAGTGAAAGGGCAGGCAGCAGGCTATGACAATGTGCAATGTGGTGGGGAAAATACTCACTGTCAATTGAATTATTGTTTTTTCCCCCTTTGGAGTTCAAGAACAAGATAAGGAAAGTAAAGGAATTGGAGTTAGTTTCAACAATCCAAACATTGTGCTCAAGTGGTACATTGTATCAACAACACTTCAAATTTATCATTTGATGAAGAATAGAACTTAAAATGACACAAAATCTTCCTATCTTTTTTTTACACTTTAGAATTGAAACTTGAAACTAATCCTCCAGCTTCCAGCAAGCATAGATATCTCAGAAGATATGTTTTCTATTATTTTAAAAGTTATATTTAAATTAATGTGCAAATCATTACATGGTTTCATCTAAAGAAACTTTAACTAAATAATGTCTGAAAAACAACTCCTTAAAAATGAATGTAATACCAAGTGACACAATATCTATTTACTATTCTAAACAACTTAACCAAAACACCAAAATACACCAGGAATCAGCATAGAAAATGTCTTTGATTAAATTGCATTCCATTGCATATAAACTCAAACTGAATGGACACACCAACAACTTCCTGCGCCATAATTAAATCGATTCCACCCATGCTTTGACACAATCAAACCAACCAAACAAACCACTCCGCATTTTCTATGACTTTTTTTTCCTGAATTTCAAACCACATAAACAAAGCATTATCTAATCTCAAAATGCAATTCTTTCAAACAGACACAATTTTTCATGACATAAAGAGAGATATGTTTGTCATTCCATTGGGGATTTTAATTCTAATTCTGCTTTTTTAGCATCACAAAAATGAAAATAAATATAACGTAAGAAACAAATACCATTTAGCAGATCGTTATCTATATCACTTAGATAACAGTAAATCTATATATCGCAAAGAAAAGTTAATAAAAATACTTGCAAAACAAAAAGAAAACAGATCAGGCAAAGCAAAATAACTGAAGTCCCCAAGACTCTTACAATGACCTTCAAGCAGGGTGGGGGGGAAGTGATATTCTATCGCGCGCCCTTGCACACGCACACACAATACACACACCAATGTGGACCTTTTGCAAGCAGTAGTTCTGGAAATTAGTCATATAAGCACCAATTTAATCCAGGGTCTTAAAAAACTATATTCCTAGAATTGCTTCTTGTTGCCTGAGCATCCACAGCAAGACACTGATGTTTGAGTGAAGTCAAATAGTTCAAAAATAGGGACTTCCTTTTCAATGTTATTAATTCATCATGATCAAAACTTCAATGCCATGTTAATGGTTAAAAAAGTTGCAAACTGTTGCATAATATTGTTAGTATAGTATTATATGTTATCATAAAGAAGTCCATTGATGCTGGACAAAATTCCAACCTCATGCTTTGGAAAAAGGATCAGTCCATTCCTGCCTACCATGTCCCTTTGTCGCAGCAATAATGCCTGCAGCTGGGCTGGGTAAAGCATTAGGAATTTCATTTAAAACCACTGTATCAGTCTTAGTCGGTGTCACCTTTTGGGTAACCATCTCCCCACCTTTTTCTTTGGCTTTTTCAACAGTAGCAAAAAGCTGGTCTTTGAGCGATAATTTGCTCTCTTGTTTGTTTTCTTCTGTTTTTGGCCCTAGGTAAAATCATCAATTTCTTATCAGAGAATGCAAAGACGGTATTTAATACCAGATTTCATTATTGCCAGGTGATAAGGGGAAAAAAGGGAGATGGGGACCTGCTTATTTCTCTACCAATCGTGTAATCTGCAGACCACGTGAGCATACTTGTATATCATGTCATTCTTCAATAAAATAAAATAAAGGAAAAAATAAAATATTCCAAACTTAAAAGCGATCTTGCGCTACACAGAATTGTTCTAGTAAAGCTTTGTGCTTTCAGAAACAAAAAGAAAAGATTGTAGGCTTTCTGCCAAAACAAAATAACTTGTGTAGAGAAAGAAATAACACAACTATTCACAGATTCATCATAAGAACAAGACACCCATCTTACATATTAACACTTACAATATGAGTTTTTCTGCAAGACTGACACTTTGCAAATATCTTTTCAAGAAAAGTGCAGCACAAGAAAGTCACAAAACATCAATCAAATTCTCATAAGCTAGGTGTAACATCAAAGTGAAAAATTTTATAATAAAATGGAAGGATTTAAATCTCATTGTTTATGTAACACATATTTCATAATTCCATTCATTCAACTGGCCTAATACAACCAGGAACATTCTCCACAAATTGGGGTTTATTTGACCATTGTCAAAAAGTTAACAAAATAGAGCATGGAGTGTAGAGGTAGAAACATGACTAGGATATGAATTAACTGTGTAGGCTACAACTATTCAAACATCATTAACAGTGCTGGAGAAACTTCTCATTATCTTAGTGATTTAATGTAACAAGTGCTTTAGCTTTCATTGGAGTTTTAGAGAAGCAGTAATGTCTGTTGTGGTTGCCTAGACCTACATACTTGACTGTTCCTGGACAGTGAGGTTCCTTTGGGTGAACATGCTAGCCATTGACCTACAAAAGCCTGAGGTCAAAGACAGAAGGTCACTTAATGTCAAACTTGTAGTTATAAAACATGATTTAATCATGCATTAAATAGTTTTTAAAGCAGAGTACTTTATGTTAAGCTTCTTTTTATAACATTACATTATGTTTCAAGATATGTATACCAGTAAATTATTTCTAATTATTAAATATATGAATTGTATAAAGAATATATGTATTACTATAATACGTAAATTCACATAAGGAATTTGTGACTTGTGTACCTGTCTAACTCTAACATATTGAAGAGAACAATGGAGGAAGACAGTCAACATTTATGGTGTAACAGCTCATATTGTAAGGACGCACAGTTGTATATAGAGTGTTAACAGAAAGAAGATCAAAATTTGTCTTGCTTGGTTTGAATTCACTAGCAAGCTTTGGTAGATCGTAAATAAAACTACAGCGTACTGATAATTACACATAGTCACATTTGCCTGTTGCCGCCCAGAATTACAATACCTATATTGAGAGAAAAATAAGTCCTATCTCTGCTACCACACAACCCTCTACACTATACTACCACAGAAAAATACTTTAATCTACAGTAAGAAACTGAAACAGCAAAATTTCATAATACAGCTGATATAGGAGGAGAATCAAAATATAATTGGATTGGATTCATAGCTACTGACAAGGAAAAGAAAGCTGTAGGCATAGAAAGATGTTTATACCAGAGAATAAAATTGTTGACACTTTAAATATACAGATGTTCAGAATTCCTTTAAAGATATAGGATACACACAATTTGCTTCTCAGAATAAATCAAAATGATAATTGAAAAGAATCAGTTAGTTCAAAATTAGCTCGAAACCCCCTTTTGTCAAAAATAACAATAATAACAAAATAAAACAAATTGTGTGTAGTACATGGACATAATGTTGGAAACTATTTCATTATTTGGTTAAATATAACCCTACCATATAAAATGG
>JAVSBT010024010.1:0-10152 GCA_033118115.1 Pharyngocirrus eroticus
AAAAATATGGGTACATCACATGGGTCAAATTGTAGAATCCTACATTATATCTATCCAATAAATCAGAATCTATCTAATTTGTGGTTAACAAAACCCATATAGGATATCTGAATAGCTTTTTGTGGTATTCTAATGCAAGTTTGAAAACTTGTGTTTACATGTTGCTAGGATCTATAATGATATGAGAGTACTTGGTGTTATTGAGGTCATAAAATATAGATGCTGCACCCTGGTGTTAAGTTTTTTTATTGCAGTATATAAATGAATAACATACAGGCTATGACTTGGAAAATATACGACAGAAAAAGGAACTCTAAATTTCATGGGGAAATTTTACTACTATTCATTATACTAGAAAATCAAAGTGGTTGAAATAGTAAAAAAATCTACTCATAAAACATGCTCTCTATACTGTATCTTCTAAGGAATATTTATCAAAAAGATTAAAATAGTACAGGAATGTTATCAAATCTGCTGAAATATACAAGGGAACTGTACTATCTTCTCTCTGGAGAAATACTGTGGCCTTTTCTATCTTTTTCATGCAGTGCATACTATCGAGATGAAATTCAATGACTTATTTGCAACATGCCTTGTAAAAGACCTATGGGTAGGAAAACAAATTGGGTTTATCATTCATGGAACAACAAGGGAGAAAAATACCTAAAGAAAAAATATTGGGGGAATTGATGAATATAAATAACTAACTTACATAATGGACACAGAATTAAATCATCCCTAGGCTACACACAAAATTGTGATTGGGGAGGTGTTACTTACTTTCCTACTTATCTATACTTATACAAAGATACCTATGGTTATCATTCGACAGTATTTCCTTAACTAGATATGCAATTATCTATGAAAAAACAAGATCACTAATTGAATTCCTTCCTAACTATCTAACCAAGCCTACTTGGAGCTGGTGCCAGTCCATCCAATATTTTCTTCGATGAATCTGTTTTGGTAGCACTTAATGTTGGAACACTGATTCGCGGTTTGGACTCTTTATCTTTTCCATCCTTTTTTTTACCCGTTGACTTTGGTCGATCCTTCTTCTGTTTACTCTCCTTCTTAGTACTCATTTTGTGGCTTCCTTTACTTTCTTGAAACGAAATGTCAAAACAAATAATCTATTCACTGAACTATTATTCTAATGTTAATTCGCAAATTTTGCACAGCTATCCACCATATTGTTTCTTGACAACCAAATTGATAAGTGTCTGCGGATCGTTCCATCGAGAAGTTGAGATTTTTATGTTTCATTTTTTTCTAGATCGGTAGCTGGACTTATCATTTTTGTAACAAAACATATTTTTTCTATACATTTAAATGATTTTATATAAAACATACTTCAAGTTCAATCTTCTGATCTTATACCATAAAGCTACATTTCTATTCTGTAGATCGTATACGAAGGTCAAGGCTACGTAAGTCAGTAGCAGACAACCAAACCTTGGCTTAAAACTATACCTGAAAAATATCGCTTTGACAGTACTGCTATGGTTCGATGAATTATGCCCATAGAAGCTGTTGTGACACATATGATCTTCTTGATTTAAGCAAGGTAACAATGGCAATGTAATTTTGGAAAAAGATCATTGACATGATTAAGTCTTGGTGATTTGTCTACTGACTACTCTCTCAGGACTTCACTCTCTTGAATCTTGTTAAGATAACAATGTATTAAAAATCATAGATCTGTGAAAACAATATTGCTTTGATATCCTTCCTATTTTAATTCACACTAATTGTAACAAGGACATTGGGCCGTTTGTATTGATATGAGCTTTGCTGCTTATTAGTTACTTAGTTCAATATTAATACTTCTGTAGCCTGTAGGTCTAAATGCATTGCCATCTGACAACACTTTACAAGTTACAAGGTTTGTTAAAATGACCTATAAGTTAGAAAGCTAAATTTAACATAAACATATTGCTGTTATTGTTAAGAAAGTTCTGAAGTTCTTGGTTGCGGTTCATGCTTGAATCTGTCATTGTTTTCAATTTGAATGCAAGTTTTGTCGTTTTTCTTCAAGTTACTATAATATTAATTAAAATGATGCTTGAGAGGAGTTCACTAGTAATAGCATGGAAGTAAACATTCATTATTGTGATAGCATATGATTTACTGCTTTGAAGGATACAACTCTGATAAACTAAGCAATTACACAACATTGTATAGCAGGAAGAGCTAAAATGCTATACAATGTTCTAATGCTGAATATTTTTTCACTTCTTAGATCTTGAAACCCAGAAATATCTTCAGTAATAAAATGATTTTTTTTATCTTTCCTTTTTACCAGATGAAGCTGCCTTTTTACCTCAATTTCTGTTGGCATAACAATTATCAACTATGGATTTCTCTATTATTCCTGATTACCTACCCTATCTTTTGGAATATGGTAAGTGATTGTGATCTTTTATGTGGAATCTAAGTATCACTTGATTATAGAGTAAAACAAATTCAACAAAACAATGTACATAGCAATTCCATTAGGCTGTAAAGTAGAATTTCTATTGAACAAATGTTCCAAATGATGACATTTTCAGTTATAAATTGTAATATGTAAGCACATCTGTGCATTATTAATGAACTTAGATGAAATCATTCAAATACAGTGTATGTCAACAATTATTTAATGTCAATGTCAACTGACTCAAACTTATCCTTAAATTCAGTTACAAGGCTAATTTCTTTTACTTTGGTTTGTGTAGCGTTCTGCTACACAACTTGCTAAACTGCTAATCAAATTTAACCAGATTTAACATTTCAAAAATATGATGAATTAACAAAACCAGATGCATTTTCAAAGTTTGTATAAGTGAAATTCATTGCCCTTTTAAGAGAATATCATTATGTGGTGATATGGTAAAAGCGTCATAGCAGCTACCTCAAAGAGTATCAACTCTTGTGTGACTACTGAAATATTTCATATAGCAAAAAACTAATCACAGATATGATTTTCTTATTGATTTTCACTGAAAGGACTATAAATTATATCTTTCTATTGATGTGATATTTCAAACTTTTCATCCAAGTGTTTGCTGCCAAAGTGCAAAATATAATAAGGTTCAATCATGAAGTCTAATTTTAATTTTATTGTGGATCAAAATGATATTGATAATCGTAAAACACTTTTAACAGATTCCTAAAGTGAAACCCCCTATTAGGCATTTTGAAAGGACTGCTGGCTAGTATAAGTGGAAAATTATTATGATTAATCACGCGATTCCTCCTTTCATTTATACCAAAAAAGTTTAAAACCTTTACCAAAGAACTTTTGAAAAAAGCAAGCATGTATTACTTACACCCCAATGTAATCTTTTTGGCACTGGAACTAAATCTTGACCCACCCTTGGATATTGAACCATCTCTGGTTTTCACTGGTGACTGACTGAAAGAGAAATTTAAAAGTCAGTTTTGTTTAAAAGTTAGCTCTAAAAGAGTCATAAAAGATCCGTTATATTCAATATTTATATCTTAGTGATTGGATATTTAAGTAAATATATGTGAGGAGTAAGACTATAAGGTATAACTGCTATCTCCCATTTCAGGAACACTTTTTAAGGACAGTGTTTCCTTTTTTTCCAGCTTCATTATTGTCCTGTTCATTGTTTAATTGAGTTCCAAATCTTTTGTTGTTGTTGTTGTTGTTTACAGTACTAGTGGTAGATTTAGCAAGTAGTAACATGATAATAACTTTGAATATTTGTGTCAGTATAGTCAAATATAATTTGTTACAGTGCTTTCCTATAATTATGCATTTTCATTGACAATAATGACCAAGAAACCTATACTCCATAGCAGTGAGAACACTGCTATGGGCATATGAATAACCAAAATAAATTAATTTGAAATCCAGTGAATATGTTTCCATAGAAACTGCCTAGATTTGAATTGGGAACCATCGATACAACAAACCGCATGTTGTAACAAGCTGAGTTCACACTCTATGAAGTTGGCCAATAAAGCAAATAGTAAATCTTAGAAAATATTTGCAATTTTGTTTGAGTATGGAGCTTATGTCACCAGTCCATTTATTCAAATAGAAACGAGAAATTAGTATGTTTGTTATTACTCTTAATTGAAATGTAGGAGTCAACTTGTAAAGAATGTAACAATGGACCCAGGCTACTAATATGAAAGAAAAGAAACAACTGATATCTGGAATATGATACTTATACAAGTTAAATCTTTTTTGAATTAAATTGTTCTTAATTAAAAGGGATAGTGAAAAAAAAAGACAAGGAGTTTGATTAGAGTTTGGTCGCCAACATTAGTTAGATTCACATATGTGTAATTGGCAGTGAGCTGGAAGGGACACACGTCACCGAAAAAGAAAGAACATTCTTTCTCCATTCTAGGTAGTTACTTTCATGAAAAATAAATAAAGGTCAACTTATATTGTTGTTTACTCACCTATTTTTGTTCATTCTTCCTTATTCATTTACCAATATGTTACAATTTCCTCCTGTGTAAATTCCAAATAACTACATCCAAAAAGCCAACTGTGGTTTCACTTGCAGTTACAACATGGTGTAACTCTTTGAAACGCTTATTCCAAAATCATCAGCCCATGTATAGATTTCCTGGATAAAAGTCCTTTGAAGTGCTATTCAAGTCTCGGCACCAACCAATCATGTTGTTTCTTTCTTTCTACAATTGGAATATGGATATATTTGCCATAGATAATGGAATGTAACAAGAAAGTTATTTAGTTTGTCATCAAAAACAAACTATGTCGCATAGCTCAACAAATGGAACAGTTAATTAATTTCTCAATATTGTTTTTATTTTGACCATAACAGTCACACAGTTTGATTGAGATTGGTATTGATATGGAATCAATAAGTGAAGCTTTGTGTGTATGTGCTATGCATACAAAAGATGCTGTTTGGTCAATGCAAAAGTTTAATGCTATTTTTTTTTGTACGTGTTAATGGGAAATTACTTTCAGTAGATTTGTGTTTTCTTTTATATGAAATAAATTTGTGAAAATATTATTACAGCAGTAATAATTGAAATTGGCATTGTCATATTACATTAAGTTATATTGAATTTCTAAATTCTGAAACTTTTTAATTCAAGATAAGATTAATTACTCTGAATCATGCAATGAAACCAATCTAAAGGTGATTTGCAGTTTACAATGAAAATATCAAAATTGAAAATTAATATTTAATGATCCAGGAATTGAAAAGAAAGCAATATTATGAGTACTGAAGTAGCAACCCAGTGTCTGGTACATGGTCATTGATATTTTTTATATCAGTAATTGTATTCATCATTTTTAATTCAGCAAGGAATTATAAAGAAAAATAACCCATCTATCATGTAGAATGAAACCAGTCTCTTTTTTCCTTTTTGAAATTAAGAAATTTCAATTTCCAATGAATCGATAGTTGCATTGATTTACCTTTTTTTTTATCTTTGTAGATTTGTATGTATGAGCATAAGAATAACTTAATTTACCGTCTTGTCAAGTCTCACTATGGAACCTGTGTTCTCATGTCCTTTTCTATCATGTTCATGGTGTTGTGCAGAGATTGGAAGTAAGACTATATTGATTAAGAGAAATTTGATCTATAAAACTTTTAATGTGTTCTGATAAATATTAGATGAGTTTGAATGGCAGTGTGATGTTTCTTTTGCTCTTTTCTTCTTCCTCTGGATAAAAATCAATCGTTTTGGCATGAATTTCTCTCCTCTCTGTTTGATTTTAATTGCCATGTACTTGAGACATCAATACATATCTATTTGGTATATACAATTATTTTTATAGTGAATTGAGAATAAATAGTGAAAATTGATTGAGGTCAAGAAGAGAAGAAGTATTGGTCAAAGA
The DNA here is from genome assembly GCA_033118115.1 of Pharyngocirrus eroticus. Lineage (NCBI taxonomy): Eukaryota > Metazoa > Annelida > Polychaeta > Saccocirridae > Pharyngocirrus > Pharyngocirrus eroticus. The sequence continues at coordinate 5,849 of JAVSBT010024010.1, forward strand.
GAAAAATAGATTCACTCACTGATTGTTTGAAATATTAATAAAATGATTCGATTTTTTGATTTCTACTGGAATTGATTAGTAACTGTTTTTAATACATCAGGCAGATACTTGGCAATTCATCCTGAACTGTAAATCAAGATTAGCATTAGGTTCCTACTAATGTTATTTCTACTCATTTTTATTTCATTTTCAGCTTTTTGAATGCTATAAGTAACCAACCAAAATGGCTGTTTTTACAGAACAATGTTGTGCTATGGGTTGGTCATCTATGTGTATTATTTGGTCTATTACACATATTTTTTACATGTTGTGCAAAGGGATTTGTTGGAACCTTTCTTGGTAAGTAAATTAGATGTCTAACTCAAATTTAGTATCTAGACTAAAGGTGAAGTAACTCATAAACAAGAGTGATTATTTCAAACATAAAATTAATTAAAACATCAATAATTCAGACCCATTGCCTATAACCTTTTGTTGATGCCTTATGTGATTTAAGGAGCATAGGAAATTAGTAAAGTAAGCAAGATGCAATTAGTAAAGAGTGACTTCTAATGTATATTGATATTTCACCAGCAACTATTCCTTAGTTTTGGACTGCAGGGTTGGCATGTGCAGTCAGGGGTCAACATAAAGGCTTGCGGGTAGGTCTGAGACCCACAGATCACAAGGCAGACCCCTCGATTCTGAATGCTAGGGGTCCGTACAGGACAGTGGACTTTTCCTCCTATTGTCACAGGGGTATAAAGAAAAGTCCATAGTGGAGATAGGCTGGGACAGTGGATTTTAAGGCAGACCTGTAGAAAATTTTGCTACAGGTCTGCCTGGTACAGTGCAATAAAATCCTTATCATTATGTTGACCCAGGGCAGTGTTGTTTTTTTGTCCAATTAATTAAGTTTAAGCTACAGCCAAAGGCTTTTACCAGAACGTGATTTACATGACTGTATTTATTTATTGTTTTTGCCTGCAGGTCGTTATGTAGAAATCTTATCGGAAGGTGAATTTAAGATTTATCCCTACACAGACATTTCAGAGAGAATGTTTCTGATGGCACATAATTTGGTTCTAGTTGGAGTAGCACTTGTGTAAGTTATATTATTATGGTCCAGATGTATATATATTATGTGTAGAGAAAGGAGGGAGTCTTCTTGTCTGAACTGGAAAAAAAGTTTTGAAAATCAAAGTCAATCCATTTGTAGATTCATCTAGGTATATTATAAATTGGGAAACACCAAGATATTTTGTGCTCTAATCAGGTTGATATATTTATGCCCTCAAGCCCCCATAGGAGAAAACAAGAAGATTTTTTGAATAGTTAAAGATTATATAACTTTGTTGTATTTTTGCATAAAAAGCTGTGATTTTAAAGAATTTGTTCTTTGTACATCTAGACAAGCAACAATGATTGGTGTCGTGCTTGCAGCAATTGGAGTGCTGTGTAATATGCAGGGAATCAAAGTGCAGAGGTAAGGTTATGTTCTCGATATGTTCAGCAAAGCAAATTACATACTTATAGGTAAGTTAAAGGATGCAATAAAAATTCAATTAAGGAATAAAGATGTAGGCATAATCTATCATTTCCTTGATCTCAGTTATATTTGATACTAGTAGAAAGATGTAGATTTATTTTACAAAAAGTTGGTTTTAGTGTTACCCCAAGGTTGAAATAATGAAACTTAAATTTTCTAAAAGGTTTGGATTGTAGATGATTCAATTGGATGAAAAACTCTTGATATGTTTGTGTATTTTTTCAGAGATTACATTTTGAAAGGCAATCAAGGAGGAAGCATTGACAATCAGCCCCCAGCAGAAGAAACAGCACAAGAAACAGCGCAATAATCCTACATGTCTCAACATATATCAACTCAGTATCAAAATCCTCATGCCTCAAGGTTGACAAAAAGTAGTGCCTGTACAGTACAACCACATCAGAACATTCCATCAATCCTACATGTCATTACATACACAAGAGATTTTCACCTCAACATAGTGGTATATAACCATTCTGACCAAAAGATTGAAATGTCTTGAATGCTCTGAACACTGGAAGATATCAACTGCCAGGATAAAATGGCTACCATTAAAAGAAATGGGATTTGATTTATTTTTTGAATTGTTAAATTTCTTATTGTATTCTTCAAATATGGTTAAACTGTGACCCAAGTTTGAGAAATATCATTATCTGCTTTGCTTACTTCTATGATTTTTCACATAGATTTGGAGAAAATTTGAATATTAGAAATTATATTATAAATATGCTTTTTATTCTGAAATGAACCCCTAAGGAAGAACTATTCATATGAACATAAAAATTGTATGAATAACCTTAATGGAAGAATGAATGCTTTTATTTGTAAGCTCAAAGAGAAGATTGAAACAGACAAATTGCTTTAAATTTTTATTTAAAGTGTGATATACAAAAACCTTTTTCCGTAAACTTGGTCAGTATGAGATGATTATACTTTTCAATTTTTGCAAAATATATAGTTTGTCAATGTGTTAGTACTGGCATTTTCTTTCAATGCACACATAGATCACTAGGTAAAGGAATCTCTTGAAGTGTTTTTTGTTACAGACTTTGAGTAGTTTAGTTACTAGGAAAAATGATTTGTAAATAACAGAGAATATATTTAATGTAAATATCATGCGTTCAAAGAATTGTTGGATGAATTATTTAATTTAATAACCTTTAGCACACAGCAGCTTCTAGATCTGTATAATTATATAATCATAAAATAATGATTATGCTCTTGGAATGTGATACATATTTTTTTACCCGAAGTCATGTATCTTGTCTCTTCGTAATTTTGTTATGCTCATGGTAATCTTTTATGAATTACTCTGAAGGACCTCCCACATGCTCATGAATACTTATCTGATATTAAAGCATGAATCAAAAATAGATAAGTATCAATCTTTATGGTAACAATCTATTGAAATATGTTGGCATCAAAACATGTTCAATGATTTTTTGTGACAGATTTGAAAGAAGATAAAAATCATTACTTTTTATAATGATGCTTGAAATTATAATGGGAGGTCCTTAAGATAATATTTTCATAATAAAGGTTGATTATGAAATATGAGAAAAAGTAAACTAAAAACAAAGTTCTTTTTAGATAGTTCAAATTGAGTGGCACTGCCAAAGTACACAAACCTTGATGTCATGGAGTTCTTGTTATTTCATCATATTTGCCATATTTCTCCATTGTCATTTGTATGAATACCCACCTTAAATATATCTACAGCAAAAACATTTGTGTGTATATTTTCATTTGTAAATAAACATAGGAAAAAACTGTTCACCTTATTTATCTTGGTTTTTTTTATTGTATGTGTGTTTATGGCTGTGTAGTGATATAACTATTGGCATGTAACCATGTGACTTTTGTTTAGAAGAGGCAAAGGGACTGGTGCACTAATGTCATATAATCTTATAGTTGTGAAGGGTTTTCCCCCCATGAATATGCATATCGATACAATGTAAAAATATGAGAAAAGATAAAGTAACTATCATATAACCTTGTCAATATGAACCCAATACATGTGCATCAAAGGGGCCCTCCCTTTTTTACATCCAGCTTTTTTACCAATAAAAACATCTATTGAAAAGTCAATAGAAAAAAATCTTTTACTCTATTTGATTGTGATTATTCATTATATTTGATGTCAAAATGTTTTGAAATTTAATATTGGTGAAAAATAATTCATGTCTATGTTGACCCAGACAGTCCTATTTTGAACTACTAGTTATGCTTCAAGTGTCATTCATTCTTCTTATGTGAATATCAAAGTTTGGTCATGGAAAACTTTCATGAAGGACAGCCACAGTCTTTTATGTTGTAACAATTAAATGAAGAGGCACTATAACATTAGAATTTGCCATTTTTTTTGGAAACTTTGCAAGCTAACATCCTTGAGTTGATGTTAAGAACAAAGTTGTTGACATCAAGTTTTTCTTAATTTCTCCTCCCATTTTTCTTAAGGCTGGCCCATCAAAATGTTCTGTACAATTTTTATCCTAGTTGTAGTATGTTGGGAATAATGAAGCCATTTAAAAACCAGGGTAGTATATAAAAAAAATAAAAAAATTGTTGATATTCAATAATATTGTATTTATTCCAATGTTTAGCATTGATTCATGCTAGAAACAAATTTATATAAAAAAAATGTCAACACTACAGTTTACATAATAGAGTAGAATAGATCCCCACTCAAGCTTTCTTTAAAGATCGGACCATAACAATATTAACATGCACAAATATTTGGATAAGAATCAAAATACCACTTCTCATATCTCGTTGA
>JAVSBT010024121.1:0-18631 GCA_033118115.1 Pharyngocirrus eroticus
GACATACAGACATACAGACAGACATACGCACACGACGATTTTATTATATTGGCACCTTACCAGGTGTGCCAATATAAAAAAACATGCACAAACTTATATCATTTAAATGATTACAATGGTTTTAATATGAAATCTATTTCTGTGTTTCAGAAAAAGTTGCACCTTACAAAAAGCTGAGAGGGGGAGTTACTTTTCTTCCTTCCATCCCAAAGTCTGCCAGTGGTAAAATCTTACGCAAACATCTAAGAGAACTCACAAAGAATCAGACATCAAAACTATAGTCAGCAACACCAATGTCCTTCAGAAGCATAAAATACAAAAAAATCACTGTTCTTCAATAAATTATATACAACATGCAATTTAGTCAATTCAGCAGTGACAAACTGATTTATTCTTGTTTCTGTAATACTTTCCTGGCATTAATAATTCAATGATTAAATATGGAATAAATATGTCAGATTGATATTTTTATTGACTTCATGCAGTGAAATTACATAGTTGGCATGTTGCTTGCAAATATCATAAACACATATACATGTACATGTATATATTCTTTTTAAGAATATTCAGTATGAATGTGATTGTTAAAAAATAAAAGAGCAAGTTCAAATACTTTATTCAATTATAGTCCTGTCTATGTCTGGCTTTATTCCTCCTTTTATCAACCAATAAAGGATTGAAATTTAAAAAAAGCTGTGTTCATTCAAAAGAATATTTCTGTGTTGTAAAGGTTTTGTATTGTGAAGATAGATTATTATATTTATTGTAAAGGACTTAGCTATTTTGTTGATAAACTTCGTATCAAAATGTCATTCAAATTACAAGTAGCCTGGTAATAACATATGTCAAATCTTAAGAGCTCCTCCATATCTTCTAATGTTTGACAGTAATTTGGATGTTGACAAGTAAATTACTTTATATCTTGATAGAACATAACAGTGATGGATGTAGTTTGATAATGTGATTGGTATATATCATGATATAAAAAAGGTTATTATCTCAAAATAGAAAGTGATATGTTATCACTATGTGAATGTGATGTCTTTATTTTTCATTATGGATAAAAACTTCAAGTCATATATCATGATTTTAAAGCACCATTATAATGTATCATTTTGTATTTGATAACACACAGATAAGCATATGAATTTTATTTGATATGGTTTTTAATTTCACTGAAAGAATATTCATCATTAAAAAGGGCAAAGATAAAGGTTTTGAACTCACTGTTCCTTTTTTTGACAAAGTATTTATCTCAAAAGCAAAGACTCCAGTGTTTGTACCTGTATCTTCAGCAGAGTAATTTGTACATTTTTGGGGTGTTGTTGTGTGGTGTTTTTTTGTTTTTTTAAATTCTCCAAATTATATCAGGTTTGTAGCTTCCAAGTTGAACACTTTTCATCTATAACGAAAACGTTTTTTATTCAAATTCATGATGTCCCACCCAGCAAAACATGTACTGTTTGTAATTCAAAACATAATACATCATAATGTATTTATTTAGACCACAGTTAATATTGTACTATACTTGGGTCTATATATAATTACTCCATGTTCCTTATTCATTGTGTACTGGGACACCTGTCTGTGTGTCTATTTGTATTGCTTATGATGGTGGACTGTTGCTAGGAGGACTTGATCTGTTTGTAACTATAAACATCATCAATAAATTCATTGAGTGGAAGAATTTAGTTTTAATCCAGAGTCTGATTGCATGCGTGTCATTTGATAGCCTCATACTATTTTTATGATATATATTGAGGTAGAGTTTAAAATTAAAATATCTAGCAGTGTGTACAACTGATTTTTTTCTCCAAGATACAAATTCTACAAACATTTATAGGACATATATGTGTTAAAAAAAAGGAAGATCAAATATCTGACATAAACATTGAACCATACTCATTGCTAGGCAGTGTCTGTTGAAAGACAAGGTAACAGCAGAAATAATCAATACATAAAGATATAGCTAGCAGCACCTTCAAGGATCTATTGGAAACGCGAGTCAACATAAATACTGTGACATTAAACTAGGATAGAAGCATCCAGATTTGGAATTTAAAGTTTGCAATTTGATGATTTCTAAATATTGAAGAAAGCTCAGTGGTAAGTTTTTCAACAATTTTTTGTCACATTTTAGGCTTAAAATAGCACATATTATTAATTAATTCATGACATTGATGAGAAATATGTGACTGTCCCTGACATGAAGAAAGTTACAGCATACTCTTCTATACCTGTATTCTTTAGAAATAGAACCGTTGCTATGGAAACTACTACAGCTTCTTGTACATCTGACGTTTTCTCAGATTATACATATAGGTGGTGAGATATCACAAAAAGAACCAGTATTGACTATTTTTTTTACCAGATTCTTATATCTTTTCAATAAACCTTTATATATTTTAACATACAGTGGCTTTAAACATAATCGTTTTTATTCCTTCTCTCTAACTCAAATGGCATGTTGACAATGTTGTACCCAATAGCATTATACAGATTCAATTTTCTTCCCTCAGACATAGAAAATAGCATTCTAGACAGCTTTGAATATTTCAATATTTTGACATTTATAAGAGACCAGTCTCAAGAAACAAAATTCCCTTTCCCTTGCTCAGCCTCATAAGATATCAACCCCGATTTCTCCCTTGTATGTTTTTATATAACTACGGCTTATCACAATCGCATTTTTGCTTGATATATTTACACACATTGGTTTGATAATGTATAATTTATAAGCTCTATTAGTTTTATGTTTGCCATGTCAAGTGGTCATGCCATACAAAGTCTAGGGTTTTGATGTGTGTGTGATAAAGAATTCAGTCAATATTGGTTTTTAAAAAACGAAATTATTCACACACCTTTGTTCAATAATGAAACTTCAATATGAATATGTATTTGGTTCCCTATTATACAATACCAGAAATAAAGAAGTAGCACTGGGTGTTTATATTATTTTATTTAGGCATGATTTTAAATGGTTTTGGTGCTCGTAAGCCCATGCATAGCAGTGTTTACGCACTGCTCTAATGTAAGCTTTCATGGTTATTATTGTCCTTGAAAGTGCATATGCGAAAGTACAATTATTTACTAAGTTTGACTGGTCTGACGCGAATTTGCAAGATAATGAGTTTAGCATAAATGTACTCATATGTTTGATTTTGATTTCTTTTGAAAATGGTAAAAACTTCACTGCTTTATAAATCAAAACGCACTCAATAATTTCTTTGAGGAGTATGTAGGGTTCTGTGGTGTAGTGGTTATCACATCTGCTTAACACGCAGATGGTCGCGAGTTCAATTCTCGCCAGAACCTTTCTTTTTATTTTTTTATCTTCATAATACTTGAATTGTTTCTTTACTTCTGCTTTATTATACACCAGCAATTGTTCAGCTATAGCATATTTTTTTTTCTCAACCAGATGAAAAGATATTTGAGAATACTTTTGTCTTATGATTAAATCATGATTCTTTTTTATAGCTTTCTAATGGAAGTAGTAATAAACTTTGTGTACTACACAATATAGGTAATCGTTTGGATCATAACATGTAACATAAATTCTCAGAATTTGTTGGATTGCTTATAAGAATTCGATTGAATTTAATTGTTACTATTCTCTTTATATTTAGAAAAAAAATGGCATCAATAAAAAGCAAGAACACAAAAGCAATTGTACCTGGTGATGAATATGAACCTGCGGGGAAGGGAGTCGCAAAATGTCTTGTCTGGCCAGAAGGAAAGAAAGGAAAAGATGGAAAGAAAGGAAAAGATAAGAAAAAGAGCTCTACTCCACCACCTCCAAAGCCTGAAATTGTTTTCAGAAAAAAGGCAGAAGTGGGAAAAGCTACACCAAGAGGGTATGTGCTACCTGATGAAGATGTCGCCCCACCAGAAAAAGGTGACGGTGGTGGCACAGCAGGTATGGCGCTAAGAGGGTGGCCTAAAACTCAAGAACAGCTGATGCAGGAGGAGGAGGAGGAAATGAGAGCTGCAGAAGAGGAAGAAATGTTGAGAGAAGCGGCTAGAATAAGACAAAGGCAACAAAAAAAAAAAGCTGCAGCAAAGAAAGGGGATAAAGACAAGGGCAAAAAGGGTATTCCCAACCCTGATGACGTGGAGGAAGGAGATCCCATCATGGCAGAATTAATTGCCCATAAGTACCTTACAGACTATATGAAGATTAGAGATGGACAAAAAAGCAGGGAAGAAATGAAAAGTCTCAGAGCACAGCAAAAGGAAGAGGAAGCAAAGTTAGGTTTAAAAGAGATGAAACCCACAAGGACATCAACACTACGCACCATTGCAAATGGACCTAAAATTGAAGTTAATCCCAAAGATTTATGGAAAATGTCAAAGTTTACAAAGAATGCACAAGCCACTTTAGAAACACAAAGGAAGAGTAAATCAAAAAAAGCAAATGAAGAAAATACAAATGTACCAGCTTACTTTCCTATAGCAATGTCTCATGATGACTTGCCTCCAGATACAGACAGATCATTAAGATTTGCAGATTCACCAATCGATGCAAATTTTGCAATGTCTCCACAATCACAAATGTTGGATTGTTCTTAATCAGATATGTCTTCGCAGTGAAAGTTAATATTATAAGAATGGTTTTTACTTTGTTTTGAACTAAAAAAATAAATAAAAAGATATAATTGGTATGATATGGAATAAAAGACTTTCGTTAAGTTTTGTGGCTGGAACCAAAGTAAGACCATCAAAACTTTCGAGAATAGTGATGTACCAGTTTCATGGTTGAAATTAGTACCTCAGTCCTGATAAGTTTGAATACTGAGTTAAGTAATTACTAAGTATTAGTAATAAAGTATAAAGCAGTGTCAAGTATTTTGAAACACATAACATAATTACAATCATTTCGATTATACTAATTAAATATTAACACATTAAATATTGACGTTTTAATCTCTGCTGATGCAGTTACTTTCTACATGTGAATTTTCAACATGTAAATTTTAAAATTATATTTGAGGTAAACAGCACTGTAGAATCTAGTAGTTCTTTTGGGCAATGATAATCAAAAATATTCAGAGAACATCTGAAAATATCTATCTCATAAAAAGATAGATTCTTGGTGTATTATGTAAATATTGTTGATTCTATATCTGTTTCGGGGTACACATTCATAAAGTCTGTTTGATAGAAATATCCAGAGGAAATCTAATGTTGAGAATAGCTCATAGTGTTATGCTATAATATTTATTCAAAATGCCATTAAGGAAAGGTGTTCTTGATATGTTACAAAAATGTCACAACTGAGGTTTTCGAAAATGTGTTAAAGTACGTATTATTATGAAGTACTCCATGAAATGAAGAAAAACATATTAAAAATGTGTATTCACTAAATTTCTAACAATAAAAACAATTATATCATTTGAAAAGCTGTGTTTTTAATTGTTGTTATCCTTATATCGGTAATCACCGAAATGACACTATGAACCAATTAATTAATCCAATATTCTTTGCAAGAAAAAAAATCACAAACAGTAGCCCAAAATGAAAAGCTATATGCTGGTACAAGCTCTTCTCTTAACTCTAGGTGTCAGCATATTTAAAAAATAGATACTAGATGGTGAAATGGCATTCTCTATTTTTTATGATAAACTTTGATTCTATTCCGCACTGAGTAAAAGGCTTGCAAAATCTCCCACAGCACTGTAGAATAATGGGATTTCGCCAAGATCGATTACTATTCTAGTGCTTTCAATGCAAGACATCCGAACTACAACCTTACATCTGAAATAACACATAGTCTTATTGGCTGTGTTCTACTAAAGGATTTGTCAACTACTGTCTGATTGGACGAACTTTACGTATTTTCCACATGCTTGTTTTCATCTGTCATCTGAAATCTTGATTTCTTGGAATACACGTATGTTGCACACAATCCGGTGAGTACTGATAATTGTTTGATTTTGTTACAATAACAACCATTTGATTCAATATAAGCATCTGCCCTTTAGAAAATATCTAAGCCACAACTGCATACATCTGATGAAATTGAAATATTTGGTTGTCATCTTTGTGAAATGCAAGAATGTTTTTTTTTATCGAGTTGTTGGGGTTTGTCGCCTGTGGGCTGTATACTAAAAGACTATTTAGTGTGGCACTGTTTTCCTCCAGTTGTTGTGGTTTGGCAAAATGTGGACAAGGCATTGCATGTGTGGTTGTAGTTTGCCTTTGATACGTTGACATCCAAGTTATATGAAACAGTCAATACCGAATGACATGTATTCATATATTATATTTACGTGGTTTTATTTGTGTTTTTTTTTTAAATTTTTTTATTGTCCTTCCATGTTGACTGTTGTTGACCTGGGGCTGAGGTTATATTGGATATGAAACTATGTAATTAATTTGCTTTATCTCAATTAACTTGGGGATATATAGTGAGGGAATATCAACAGCTGTTTACTAATTTTATATTCTCTTGAATTTGTTGTAATGATATATTTGAAATAAAAAGCATAATCAAAACGGAGCTTCAGTTTTTGTAGCTATTTCTCTATTTTCTGAAAATCTGTTCTAAAGTTTCAAAAGCAGCTATTGTTTTTTACCTGACTCGTGAGGGTAAATTAAAAATCATATGATTGGATTATTTATTCACCATTCCACATTCTCTGGTCTTAGTTGAAAACAGGAAATTAATTACATAGAGGTATAAATTTGATCCACACTTTTTTGAGATTTGTTAGACAGTTTTTAGGCTGCTGAAATTATCAAATGAGTTGATATTTTTTATAATTTTTTATTTAGAGCTGAATTGATCCCTTTGAAGCAGTTTAATATATGTTTATTATTAGAATATTTTGAACACCTATTGCTAACCTATCAAACTGCTCGAAGAAAATCAACCTTGTTGTCTATGCTACAAATGAAACATTAAAGGAGGGTCCCATGGAAGACCAGCTATTGTAGATATCAAACATTAAAACAAAACATTAAAATAATGGTGTAAGGTATATGGAAAGTTCTTCTTTAAGTGGCAGGACATGGTTTCCAAATGTTTTACTAATTGTATCTTAATTTTGCTCTTTCTCATTTTGATGAATAGTTGAAAAATGTTCAATAATTTTTACCGAAAGAAACACTGATAGTTTTTTTCATGAAAAAAAAAGGACTTATACGGTGTGATAGTTATATAATATTCTGATGACACACAAAGGATTAGTATAATTATTTTCGTTAAACTAAAGCATAGAATTTTACAATGTGGCTTTAATTTTTGTATTTGATAAAAAAGCAAATTAGCACTACCTTTTTTCCAAGCATTACTTTGTGAAAAGGTGTATTGCTTTGTTTGGCACCAGATTCAAGCATTTTCTCAAGGTCATATTACACAACTATCAGTCCCTGATGTGTATTTATTCTAAAGGCAAGTATGTGTGATATCAATTAGCTTCGGAAATATATAGTGTTCTTAGTTGATAGTCATATAATGAAGAAAACAAATTAAAGAACTAATGGATCCTGCCAGTCTTCTTGATAACTACATCCTTCTTTTTTAAAGAAAATGTGAGAAATATAAAGCATTTGGAAGGAAATGGCCCCTAACACTTTGAATAACATTCTTGTGATATTGATTGAATTTTTGAGTTTAACAGCATATACATGTTGAACAGCTAAAATCAATCAATACCCACATTTGATTGAAGTGTACTGTAAATCCTTCTCTCACAAATTGAGTTTTTCCCCATGTCAATCTAGACTGGTGCTAAGTCTATCACTGCCAGCACTCTCATCTATCTACGTAGCTTACAGCAAAGAGGCTGTAAAAATGATGAAAAATTATGATAGAGAAAAAAAGACAAAGAGCTCAAACCTTTTAGGTAAAAATTTCTGAGTGATGGAAGGGATATAAACCTGTATGATATTTACCACAGATGTTCAAATCATCAGTGTTATTTTGTAGGGGACATAAATTCATGCCATGTACATAGAGTAATGATTATTATTCTATGTAGGCTATAAAATAATTACTTGATATGTACAATATCTGACATAAGGTAGCTGAACCTATAGTTAAAAAGCACAGAGTATGCTGTAATTGTAATTGATGATCAATATATTATTTTCTATATTTTACAGTTTCTTCATACATAAGATTTTTCAAGGAAATTATAATACAGGAATATGACTCTAGCTACATTAATTCTTCTAACATTTAAAAAAAAAAAATCTATTCCAATTCTACAACTCACTTTTCTTAGCTTACATTGTCATTTATGATTCCTGAATCTATTTTCTTAGAACCAATACTGTATCAGTCAATAATTTTATTCTTTTTTTAATTCTTTCTTCTAGGAATTGAACTGAATGGATTTCCTTGTGATCCCTTGCAATTTGATATAATCTGATGTGAGGCTATGGTTTGTAAAACGTGCTTGACAGATGGGATGTGTCTTTTCCAGTACTGGGTAAGCCTGGAGTCTTACACAGTCAATTTGAATAAAAATTCAATCCGACATGCCTATAAATGAGGAAAAAGAAGTGTTACGATTTCAGTACTTTTTATCCTTATTTGCAATCTTTTTGTGACTATTCTGTATTGTGATTTCTTTGCATCTATTTTGCATCTATTTTGCATTTCATCTTTTTGTCATTATATTATACATCTTCAACAACAATATTTGTGGGATAGCATGATGTGTTTTTGTAAGAGATTTATGGTGACAAATAGTGACTTGGAAATTTGATTTTTTTTCTCTATAAATTACACTTTCTATAAATAATGTCTACAAAAACAAATGGATCAATACAGAGAGGGAAGGCTGTGCAACAAATTTCCATAATATGTTCAGCACCTTTTATTTGCTTCCTACACCTACTTAGCACATATCTCTTATTTTGTTCTTCCCTGTGTTGTGCTTCTGTCCTAGTAATTTTCAGTAGTTTGACAAATAGATATATGGTGTACCAAGGTATTTGATCATGTTCATGCTGTTTATAAACTATGGTGTTTTTGCTATATTTTTTAAAACCCCACCTTGCTTTTATATTTTCCTTTTTTTTACAATTCTTTGCATGTAGGGATTTACATGACAGGCAGAAGTTTGGGTTCTGAATAAATAGTAAGTGGAACAAGCTTAGTATCACAATAGCAGTGGGTTTGTTTTCAATGCTCATAAAAATCTTTCATAAATCATGTCGTTTCAGAGTCTTTGTTTATGAATTACTATAGTTACTATAAATGCAGAGTACATATTTATTTCTCTTCTCTGATATTTTTTCAATTTATTTGTCAACAGGCAGGAAGATAACCCAGAAAAGACAATGGCACAAGAAGGTGCTCAAATTTTATACACATGTGATATTTGTGGGCAGGAAGGGTTTAACGAAGATGAAATGAGAACACATGTCCTTATAGAACATGTGGAAGGATCTGTCAGTTGTCCATTTTGTGATTTATTAGGGACCACAGCTGAAGAGATGACCCTTCATGTAAATACTGCTCACCTTCAAGCAGAGTTTTATACACCAAGCACCACGAATTTGGAAGTGTCAAATGTGGCTGTGGAAATCATCGATAAAAGCGCTACAACAGATAGTAGCAGTTCTTCTGGTCATGGGGTGGTCAACAGGGCATGGTCAACTGGATCTGATGATGATGATTCCACAGTGTCGCCCCCTCCTCCTCCTATGGAAATCACAGTAACAGAAGTTTCAGACTCTCCAACGTCACCAATGGAAAGTGACAGTGGACAACAGTTATCCAGTCCCAGTTCTGACGGTGAACAAAAGAGAAAACGTGCTAATTTGTACCTTAATGTGCCTAGATCTGCTCCCATTAGGGGTAGAAAAGAACTTAAGACTCCTTCAACAGATAATCCTCTAGACTGTGATCTTTCCTCTACTGCCTGCTCAAATCTTGATCCATCTGCAGATGCTGAAAATGAAAATCTGTTTCATTGTCCTATGTGTTCTTGGCAAACCACTTCCCCTAATGAGATCTCTAAACATGTCAATGTACAACACCTGGATCCACTCACTCCTTCAAAACCTAAGAGTACTAGTACTGTCTCCATGGATACAGACTCTGAAAACAATGTCATTCCAGATGTAAACAGACCTTCAACTTCTAGGTTACGGTATGATTGTCCCTTCTGTGGGGACTCCAAAGACACAGGTCCTGAACTGGAACACCATGTTCACACAAAACATATGGACATCATAAGCCCTGCAGGGTCTCGTGTCACTACTCCTCTCTCTATCAGAAGTTTTGAGAGTGGTGCAGATAGCTTGTCAAATCTTTGTCCACTTTGTGGAATGGAGTTTTCAGATACAGCCAGTCTCACTGAGCATGTTGATGGTCACTTTTCAGCCGAACAGACACCAGGTAGGCTTTGCTATGATTTTTTTAAAATTACATTTCATGTTGTGAAAAAAAAATTTGATATTTGATATTATTATTATGGTTTGATATTATTTCTATTTTCTGCCAGTCCCTTAAACTGTTGTCTATATTGTTCTTCCTTTTTAATCCCCAATGGGGGAAAAAACATGGCTCCAAGCTTTGCCAATGAAATTTACCTCTATAAGTATAAGCAGAATGACAACAAAATTTAGATCTCCCCTAGCAGTGTCAGAATAAGATGTACTTGGGGTCAAAGGAATTGCTTGGCTTATGCCAATTATAAAGTATTTGGTATTGCATCCTTAATTTTCAAATTTTATACCTATTTCATGATAAAAATGCTATGACAGACAAATGTTCAATTCATGCACTGTAATTTTGCCTAAGATTTAGTAATTGAATTTCCCTCCTAATAAACAAAAATGAGTTCTTTCTGTATGCAAAAACACTTATAAGTAAGCAATAGAGTTGATTTGCCACTGATCTGAGTGAAAATGCAGATTCAGATTAAGAGAATGACAGCAGGGCTGTAACATTTGCCAAATGTCACTGGATTCAGGGCAGCCTCACTAGGGCACTGGGCATGGGGTTCCCCATACTATTTTGCTTCTTGTTTGCCACAGCCAGTATGAAGGCATCTGTGATTCTTTACCAGTTGTTTTCCAGTTCAATCCTTGTTTATCCCAATATTTCTGGAGTCTCCTGTTACTCAATAAGTAGAATATACTGTAAAGCCAGATTGACCTTGTCCATGACCTAGGAAGAAATATACAGCTATGATCGATAGCACTAATCAAAATGTATTGATGGTACAAAAAAAAACCTCTCATTTTCATGGGAGTCATTTGGCCTTGTGGTATTTTCCTTTTGTTTGGGTCACTCCATGGTCAGCCATGTTATAGAATGGGTTAATAATATGATTAAGTTTGTAGTGGCTTGGCAGTCTCGAGGGAATTTTTCAAACTTTTAGCAAGGTTATGCCATGAATTAATGATGCAAGAACTATATAGAGTACTTATTAAGCGTTTTATTACTGAAGCCATAGCAATTGTTCCCATGTGAAAACTTTGAAGTATGATATTAGCTAGGAATGGCTAGAATGGTTCAGTTCCCAGGTACAGTATGAACCATCACCACCAATGGTCACTGCAGTAAGGGAGGGTGGCCAGGTGAGGGGGGAGGGAAGAGTGTGTTATACATTGGTCTCACAGTCATATTTTCATCAAAATGACAGGAGAAAGACAATAAAATATATACACTAAGAATAAGTAGGCCTTTGAAGTAATTTGATTGATTTTTAAAATTTCTACAATGCAGATGGGATGTTTTATAAAATTTGAAATACTTTGAATATATGAAATGAATTTGTGTATTTATATTGAATTGTGAAATAAAATAACCATTAAGAGTTATATTTGACTGAATTAATTCTTGTGACTTAAACAACTGTAGATTACAATTTACATCAATATTTATACTTACATTTTTGCTTATTTAATTTGTATAAATTGCTTTATAGATTGTTTGAAGTAAGGTTTTGAACAATTGACCTCAAAGAAATCTGTACACTTGATAGATCTTTTGTGAATTGACAAATTGACAAATGGATAATTGAGTTTCAAAACTTAAAATAAAAATACATAGATATGCATGAAATAAAGTAGGATTTGAGAAAAATTGTTAGCTCAAGTAAGTCTGCAGAGAAATTCCCAGTATTGACTGAAATAGTAGCTTGATAAAAGGGATCAATGCATTTTGATTGGAGAAAAATGACAGATGAAGACAAGATCCAAAGCCTATCGATCTACTTCTTGTGAAGCCAAACCGACACAAGAAAGACTTGCAGTCAAAAAAATTGTTTGTGCGATAGAGATCTGAGAATTGATTCTCTAAGATGGCCAAAGATGCTTTGGATCACAGAGAAAGTTCTGGCTGTCAAGAAAATATGGGCAAAAATAAAGTAAAGAATTTACAGGGCTGGTGTCTCTAGCCTTGCTTCATGTTGGTGTTCCAAGCCTAGGCGGAAAATGGTTTGGTTGTTTTAGTTCTATGAATGGGTTAAAGGTTGGCATTTTTCCTTTTCCTCAAAATAGCCGCCTTTGAACTCATCCTATTTTTTATTCTTTAAATAGATAAAATTTTTGGTGCCAATCTGTAGGTCTAAAAACTAACTTCCCTTTTAATGTTAATGTTAATGTTAATGTTCAATTTATATAGTTTTTAGAGCTGATTTGAATGATGGTAATGTTTCCTTCGTCTTTAATGGTAAGGGAAGATCATTCCATAGACTTGGTGAACTTGATGAAAATGAACGACCGCCATATGGATGTTATGAAATAATTGTTTGCCAAAACTTGGAAAAAAACTCCAAAAGAAGTTGTTGACAAAACAGCTTTTATTGTGCTTTTATATCTTTACCCCCTCGGTTTACACTAATTTGTCGTATTTCAATATGTAGACTTACAAAAATCCAGGACAACATAGTGATTAAACTGATTATTCTGGAGAGAAAAAAGATTTCCATTATCAGATACATTACTGGACCTATTATGATACTTAAGGGAATTTCTTGAAAGGAATTATAATGCAAGGTCATTTGCTTATTTGTTGGTCACCTGAGACAATATCTTCCCAAGAAGCCTAGGTATAGACTACAGACATTAATTTTGTAGTCTGGTTTCTGGATAAAAAAGTTTCTTTTTATGTAAAGGATAATTGTACATAATTGTGAAAGACCCCAGTAAAAACAAATCGGCACGCCTTTCTATGCAAAAATGGAAGAATATTGGGAAATTGTGGAGTAAGTTAGTGTCTGGCAGTCTATATAGTTCCCCAGTGCAGAAATATTGTAGTAATATTTGTTTTTGCCATACATAATTATGTAGAAGTTAGGTCTAGTTTTTATTTGAAGTTATTTTGCCCTCGAACTTTATAGTCTTTTCACTGTTTTGGACGTCCTAAATGTTGACAACCTACATCTTGTAAATTGAGATGTTGGCTTTTTTAAAAGTTCTTCATTTTTGCTTCCAAGTCCCTAAAATTTTGGTAAAAGACTTTTGTAGTCGCCTTATGTCTTCAGGTCATTCTGACACGCTAATCACAAAATAATTGAAGAAAGAAATCTGTGAAATAATTACCTCAGAGACTTGAGGTTGGGATCTCTGATTGGACCTATAGAAAAAGTTCAATGAAGAATCCTATTGATTGACTGTGAGGTCATAGATGATATGATTGTGTCTTTTTGATTTATTCAGAGGATATTTAGGGGAAAAAAAGGTTATGTCTGTCTACAGGAATTTTTCTAATATGGGTGGAAATGACATTATAGGACAAATTATGCTGACATGTTACAGAGAAATGAAGGCTAGACTAACAAAGTCGTTTTTTTTATTGAATTAAAATGTGGATGTTAGCTTTTTGGTACTGGTGTACACAAAAAAACTTTAATCTTGTTTTTATTATATCTTTGGGGAAATCTTTAATGATTATATATTTTTTCTGAAACCTCAGTAGTCATGAAAATGGATAAAATTCTGCCCCAATAGCATGTAATTTGGTGTGTGTACATTTCGTATATACCAAATTGAATTTTTATGATTATGTGATTGATTACTTTAGGTAGTGATTGTGACTGCCTTGAGGAAGTTTGTCAAAATTGCTGGTAATTTTTTTTATATATTATGGCTCATTTTGAAAAACCGGTCATTCAAAATCTGCTTGTTTATGTGTAACTAACAGAAATGCACCTAAAACACTAGTGAAAATGATTTTAATTGGTACTGAAAAAGTATCTAAAAAAAAGATTGCTTTCTTTTGTGATTAGTAGAATCGAATTTTTTTTGCTGGGTGCAACAAGTACACACATAGTGTCTTTTTTTTTTTATTGTTCCCAACAGTGAGTAGATTTGAATTGTAATCTTCTAAATGATGTCACTGGTTTTGTAAATTATTTTAGTTATTGTCTTCGAGGGAAGAACATGGTGTATTTTTAATGACTAGCCGTCCTAGAATAATATAATTATCAAGACCTGAAATATAACCTTGCTCAGAAACTTAGTTGATTAGAGAAATATACAAGAATGCCACTCCGATTATCGTTTTGCATGGATATATTTTCTAGCAATAAATGAATGTATGAGACTGAGAAAGTACTTCATGGATATTAGGGAATGCAGTACAATGTACTTTCGGTGGACTAGCATCTCATTGGGGATAGGAACTAACTCACAGTAGCTTGCTTGTGATGAAGAAACCACAGCGAAGTAGCAGGTTCAGGGATTCTGTTGGCAATGGCAATTAACATGAATGTACTTATTCTAAAAATAAGGTTTTTATTATGGGGAATATGGCATTGCCTGTAACGATACACTTAAAGGCACAACTTGTTTTGGCATTGCATTTTTTTATTGCATGGGATAACTGCTGAATTAGGATCAGATGGGTGTAATTGTTTTCTTCTGAAACCATACGATTGTTATAGTTTGGCATTTTTATTCATCTTCCTCCAAAGTTTTCATCAAATCTTTAGGTGATAGGTAAACCCTATTTAAGTAGTTGTTAAACTTTTTGTTGTTGTAAGTTATTTATGTATGTATTTGGTATTTGTTTTAACAAACTACCTGTTTGGAAAGTTACATCAGCAATCCTTCCACATAGAATAACATATAGTTTGTTGGGTCAATATGACATACAAGTAGAATATTTCTACTTTAGCAATTAGTTAATATATAGTCAAACTCTTCATTTAGATTAATTTGGGGTAGGGCTTGAAGCGATCTTAATAGAGCTAGCGGTGGTCTAGTTAGGGAGGTTTTGTATGAATTTGGGCCTATTTGGAGAGCTTGAAAATGTGCCTCAGAGAAGGGTGATCTATGTTGACTTGTATGTTGAAACAAGTCTGTGTATTGAAGCAAATTGATTGAATCTACTTTTCTGGTTTCATAGAAGAACAAATGCCAGTTGCTTATTGCAAGGGTAAAGATACATTAGCCTTTTACAAAACTTGGCAGGTTTCTTTATTACACGATTAGAACTAATTGCTATGATGATTTATGGTGAACTTTACATGATGATGTTTATGAAACAGGAAATTTGGATGGTTCAGTTTATGCTTGAAGGTTTTTCAACTTCTTTATAACCTCAAATTATCAAAGTGACTGGGATACTTGACAATCCCATATGTATGTGCTTGAAGGATGCAAGGGACATCAGAATGGTCTTCAATTTGTGTAGAATATGTCCTAAAGTATCATTTTGAACAACCAAAATATAAAAAAATTGTACAGGGAATTGCCATTGGTAAATTTGTTATTTTGACCCCCTTCCCCCAAGTAGATTGTAAAAGAACATATTTAATTCATGAAAATGTTCAGTCATGAATCAGGTTATGCTTAGCTATTTCAGGGTGACATTAACAAATTCAGCCTTATTTGTGTGAACCAAATTTCGCCAATTCAGCCATAAAACTTGCGCGAAAAGAAATGAAATATTGGTATTGTCCTAACTGCATGATAAAATTTGCCACCGACTGCCAAGGTCACAGTAGAGACATCATTTTACATCTATTTGGTTTGTAGTGCATGCAAAGTTTATGAGGATGACAGACAACCATAATATAAAAATCAATGTAGACTTCTATGCTTCCAACTTTATTCAACCTTTTAATAAAAGAGAAAGTGACAGAGTAAACCAGTCAGAGACGGTTATGAGGTTCAGTTTGTTGTATGTCTCTACTCAAGAAGGGGTCCTTGATCAAATCCAGCTGATGGTAGTGTTGGATTTGATGAATATCGTAACAGCTCTGTATTTTGCTTCAATTTGATTTATGCTTATGGTTGATATTCAAAGTAGTTTGATAGCAGTACTATTCAAAAGCTCATTGGATGTAATTTACAATGATTATTCTTTGTATCCTCATCCATACATTGGCTTGAGCAGTGAAAGAATCATTTAGAAGTATCCTTCAGTGCCAAACATGTATGGTATAGCTAATTTGGATCTTGAAATTATTGAGTTCTATTGTATCTGTGCTGAAGACTTGAGACCTTTTTATTCCTGTCATATTGACAAGTTCAAAGCAAAATTGTTCTATGTCCATTTTCTATAGTATATAGATATTTTGTAAAATATTGGTACAAGAAACTGATTATGGGTTATTTAATGGGGAAAATATAATTTTTCTATAATTATGTGAAAAACTGGTGGCTTAACTGGTAAAACCTTGTTAGAAAGTAGACAAAAGTCGGGTTTTTTCTATGTGTACAAGAAATGTCTGGCTTGTTATACTATATATATAGCCGAAAAGTTGTAAAATGTAGACGTTGAGTCATGGATTTTGTCCCCATTGCAATTAAAAGAACACAGATGGCAGTGGCTGAACGC
Organism: Pharyngocirrus eroticus; assembly: GCA_033118115.1. Taxonomy (NCBI): domain Eukaryota; kingdom Metazoa; phylum Annelida; class Polychaeta; family Saccocirridae; genus Pharyngocirrus; species Pharyngocirrus eroticus. The sequence goes on from JAVSBT010024121.1 coordinate 16,757, forward strand.
AATGTCGTTATCTGTCTCTCATTCTCTACTGTATAAAAATGAAATGAAAAAACCCCACCAAACTATAGAATTTAAAAAGACCTCCTAGGGCTCTGTGGGAGAATGTTTCGTACTACACAGACTGCCCTGGTAAAATATGCTTCAAATGATAAAATAAAAATGTGCTAAAATGTAACAGACTGTAAGGTTTCTTTTTAATAATTATGTACGCTACATGTTAAATTTTATGTTTTGTGTGTCTGCATTCTCCTATTTTTCTTTTATTGCAAGTTGGAGAAGTATCAGATAATTTACTTGCACAAGAATTGGAACGACGGGAAAGAGAAACACTAAAGCTTCAAGAACAAAGGGAATTTGAAAAATTACAGGTAGGATACAAGTCTTTGTCATTTAACTAGATTTGACATTTTAAACAAGCATATCTTTGAAACAGGATGTGCCAGCTCCAAGATAAATGGAACAAGAAGAAGGGCTATCTTTCTTTTCAAACTCATAACATATTTTAGACCAATATAGGTAGATATTTTTGGCCATAGAAGTGAATGTTGTACAACCAAATATACAATACAATTATTTTATGAAAGACTAGCCAAGAAACAAATTTAAACTTAAAAGAAAAAACACCACCTTGTTATCTGAAATTATGACTTAAAAAGCTGCATGCCTTTTCATTCTCATGCTTTTTAGTATGCTTTTGATATGGCATTTGTAAGTTTTGTTATGTAATTGAATACCTGAACCTGGTTATTAAGCTTTTTTTGGTGATGGCTTCTTATCAATCAGGCCATTAGTGGAATTCTTGGTTTATCTTATGTAACAAATGAATTTACAAAAAAAAATATTTAGACAAAATATTTATTCTGATATTAATTATGCTTTCACAATCCTCATGCCCAAATCCAGTAAACATGGTTTTTTTCCTATTCTGTGGTGGATGTAGAATTTGGGGAGATGAATCGACCATAAACAACTTGTCAAGAGTCAACAACATAGAATAGAATATTCAAACCCTCCCCTTCTCCATCAATTTCAATCTGTTGCATGTGCCTCTGGTTCTTATCACTGTGCTCAATCCTTAGAAATCAACATGAATAGGGTAATTTGCTGCAAACTGAAATAAAGATTCTCAGGGCAAAAATAATCATGAATACATTATCTACCCTTTGGGGATTCAATCCATCACAAAAATGTCGAAATTGGAAAACGACTTTGTTATTCTTTACAAGAAAATCAAAATACTCTTTTCACCTGTCAGATTTGTTTTCAGTATTATTAGAGAAGGAGTGAATAATTTCTAAGTATGTTATATGGCATGAAAACCCCTTATTTTGATTCCTGTCATTTTCAATGAATTGAACATCCTACTCACAATATTTAGTGATACCTCTATTCTTATGTAAGTTTTAATCTTGTCTAATTTTTTGTCGATCTGAATCTAGGAATAAAGGATTATTTTACCAGAGGTCTATTTACTTTTTTTTTTCTCAGAGGGACCCGCAAACATGATTATTAAGAAAATGGCTAAAATGTCATAATTTCTAAGGGTATCACCCTATACTTAATGATGGGGCAAAAACAGTAGGTCCCTCAAGTAAATTGAACACTGTGTTGCAAAACCTTCTCAAACGGTTCAGTAGCCTATACTATTACACTACGCAACAAAAAAAAAGTTCACTGGAATTTTTTTAATTTTCTATTAAGGATACAGGATACAATGTTACATTTATATTCAATTCTTTTACTGTCTAAAGCTGATGCTGCATTCTTTCATATAAAAAAATAAAAATAGATATTGATCTCATTTTGGTTGACCAATTTATTTTTTGTGAGCATTAAAAACACTATATGCTATGTTATGTATCAGACACAAAATGG
>JAVSBT010024232.1:7671-18630 GCA_033118115.1 Pharyngocirrus eroticus
CCCCCCCCCCCCCCCCGCCCGGAGGACCAGTGGCAATGGAGTGACATTATTTTTGTCAATTTTGAAGAAATTAAAGAAACTTCATACAATTTTTGAATTGTTGTATTGAATAGCAAACCATGCATAACAAAAGAAAAATCATGACCATAGGACAGTTTATGCATATTTCACCAGGCATCCTTATCATCTGACTATAGCAGATAGTATAGTATACTCTTTAAAGGGGGCAGTACAGCCAAATAGTTGTTAAGGCTAATAATCTCAGTTGATTTTTTTACATTAATGCCTCATAATTTCTTTGAGTGTGGGTAACTGAACGACATGTTTATAACAAGTTATAGGTCCTACTGGTTTTTTTTTTTTTCATGACCACAATATTTTTAAAAATTACAATTGCTTGAATATCTTAGAGCTTCTTCAGGTAAGATTAAAAGTGAATAAACTTTGATAAATAAAAACATGTTTTTATTTTTTGTGTGTTTAATAGCACGTTAGAGAATCAAAGTTTGAAAATCTATCATGTATGCTACCATTTATCATTTTAAGATACTGTTTTATATATGGCTAAGCTGACAAGACTCCTCATCTCAGCAAAAAATTGTGGGTAGGAGCACTATATTCGCATTTTTCATTTTTTTTTCGATTTCTGACCTGACTTTAGGGCTAAGATATCTGTCTAAACAACCAAAGGCCCTAATGGAAGTCCTTTCAAATTGAAATGATTTCATCAGCGTGTCATCTATCCCACATCTTATGGCCACAAACCAAAATAAATGTTTCAGGCATTGAAGGTGTGGCAGGATTTGTTTTACATTGATATCTTGATTGTAGGTATGTTGTGGGTCCACACTGCAACCAGCCATCAGTCTTTTCAAGAATGAGTTATAATGACTCAATCCAAAACAAAGATATCTGATCTGTTTTAATGTCAAAACTGCCTCTCCAATATCACACTTGCATTTAAGAAAACAGAGAAATCTGATGCCTTTTGTTGCCATTGATAAGAATATTGATGCAGATTCACTATCAGATAGCACAAGGCAGTTGTCCAGATTTAAAGATGAAAGAACCAAGGGATCTTGTGTCTTGATTTGTTCAGTTATTAGATGGAAATTTCCCTGGATGGCAGGATTATTGCCAATATTTAATACATATAGAGTCGATGCATTAGTGTTAAGGATTTCCCCCAGGGTCTCCAGCACTGTATAAGGGATTCCACACCCGTTCAGCTCCAAGATGAGGAGCTCTTTGATTCCTCTTAACTCCTGGAAAATTTCTTCCCATTCCCTTTTTCCATATATGTTGCTATGGCGTTCAACTCGTCCAAGAATCATGACTTTGTATTTAACATTGCTATGCTCCCTAAGAAGCCTGATAATCTTTTTGATTATACATATATGAAACTCACAATTCTGCCCAAGGAATACACTGCAAGGTTGTTTATTAACCCGCAAAAGTTGAGTTAAATGCATCAAAGTGCTGTCTGTGAAAAGGAACTTTTTGTCATCTTTCCCCTGCAAACAGACCCATGATACATAACCAAAATTTTTATTAAATTCAAAAAATTCCTTATCACAACTTATATAATTAGGTATCAGATCTGGATACAAGGTACTACTCATGTTTCTGAGGCATTTTGTATGTAATTCCATCAAATGATAAATATCAGTACCAGAATATAGATTCGTAGCAAATGGTTGTGTTAAAAGTGTTTTCAACATAAATTTATCTATTAACTCTTGGACCCTCTTAGCAAATTTTGCTTCTCCAGCCCAAGTAACTAACGCCTCAACTTTATCCATCACCTCTCCCGATCTCCCTATTTCCTCAATGAATGAGTTGAAATTTCTTTCCTTTTCTTCATTAGATGTACCTAAAACATAAAAAGAACCACTCTTTGAATATAATGTATAAATCAAAGCTGTATATATCGCGTTAAGTCTAAAAAACACTGTGTGAATCAACCACGTGCACGATATCTATATTCGGAAAATAAACTATTCGTCAACTAGTTTTTGCAGAACCAGGTAAAGTCAGGGAGAAGGAATATGGGATGATTGTGTATAATTTCTTTGATCAACTTGAAAAGAGAGAGAGTTACCTAGTTTATCAGATTTGTTCCAACCATTTAATGTTTTAAACTTCAAATTTTTCTTTTTCAATTTTGACAGGTCCAGGTTATTTTATTTCTTTTAGCGTGCATGTACAGATTGGTATTTTATTTTATTTTTTGTGTAGATTCATCTATTATGATAACAGTCAATGAATTATACATATTATTTGTTATATTCTTTTTAACTGATCTAACGTTAGATTAGCCTGTCAACGATTAGTGATACAGTAATAACCAGTCAAACGTTTAATTCTTTGACTATATAAATTGCTATTTGCAATAAACAGTGCTCCCCTGGATTACTGAAAAAAGTATTTCTATATTTGTTGTAGACTTTGTCTGTTTATAAGATAATATTGTTTTTATTTATACTATTCTATCATTTTCATAACTCAGTTTGGATAAATAAAATGATAAATACTTTTAGTGGAAGCTCTCCTAAGCTAGAATTTGCATATTTACTGCACAAGATTGATAATGTCACAAAAACCAAAAGCCTTAGATCAATTCCAGCACTGTGTCAAGTACCCTGAAATATAACTTACCACATATTTGACTTGCTTCTACCATCTCCTGAATTTCCATTCTACATGTAGAAGACAAAGTCACATCAGCTCCAGGATTCATTATCGTTTTCATTACTTCTTGAAGTACCAATTCTGGTAGTTGTGTAAATGAAAATATATTACATGACCAGTTTAATCTAACAACATTTTGAAATATACTCTAAATGGTATCTGTATAGTTTTAAACGATCTGCAAAAAAAAAAAGATAAGGTTCTATGCAAAAGGTGTTATTAAGAATTTGAACATGTTACTCACCAAGCTTTTTACTTAATCTGTCTTCTATCCCCTTTTCCATTGTGTCTAACTTGTCCATGATATCTGTCTGCCCTGCCCCCAATGTTGTGATTCCTTTTGTTATTTCTATCTTAAGGTCTGATTCTTGCTGTGCCCATTCCTTCACAGTTTCTTGTAAATCTGCATCAAGGGCTGGACTGATAGGATGTGTTTTGTATGCAAGGAGATCTGCAGGGGTCACAGACCAACCAGGAAGCTTTTGTTCAATGTTTAGGATGGCATCAGAAGTTTTGTCCAAGGAGGTTTGAAAGTCAACATCAGAAAGCTCAGGTTTTTGACTGTGACTCAGATAATTCCTGATGAACTTTAACTGAGCAAGACCACCTTCTGCACTATTATCTCCTGAAGAAGTCCACAGATATTTCTTAACAAAACAAAACATAAGGTGATGTCTAACTGACTTGTTAGCACAGGTATCCCAGCACCCGGATGTAACAGTTTCCATTGCTGTACAGTAATCGGTTTGCCTCTTAATGTTTTGAGAATACCCTTGGCTTTATGCAGCACATCATCAAAAGTCCCAACTCCGTAACGAAGAGTTGAAAAATGAAGAAGACATTCTTGAAATGCCTTTGTTGCTTTTTCATTCACCAATAGTACTAGTCGCATAAAGTTTTCATTTTCATCTGTGAATGAACTTGCCATTTTGTATCTAGAGATAAAATATCAAAATATTACTCTCAAGAAATAAGGTCATTAATTGAATTCTTCAAATCATTTTTTTGAGTCTGTTGCAAATAAAATTGCAAAACTAACAACGTTCCAACTGACAAGAAAACACCTAAGTCCTTTAAAAAACATTTAGTCAAGATTTCTCATTCAATTTGGCAAATTCAAATCTGAAGCTCAAATTAAATTAAATTTGGAACTCTCTACCAATCAGGATGAAACATTCAAAAGCAAAATTCTCTTTAAGGAGGCTGGTGGTCTCAAAGCCTATTTTAGTCCACTTATGTCACTTCAAATAGCCATAGTTGTTTTATGAAAATATATATACATAATGATGCTACAAAGCTTAATAATGCTCTGAACAAAGGTATTGTTGTTGTTTTTTGGTGTTTTTTTTATATCTTGAAATTGTAAAATTGAAGTTACTCTAATAACATTTAGTGAGAATTTTGGAATAGTGGTCTTCTTCAACACTTTGTGTAAGTCAACCATATCACTAGCTTGGGCCCATTTATGAATAAATTTTAAATAGAAAGAATTATTGAAGTAATTGAACACACAAATATATCTATCTCAAGTTAATAACACCGCCTGGGATAAATCAAATCATAATTTTGTACTAGAAAACACAAGTATTTGTCTCCTCTTATATTGTAAATATTATCTCTTGAAAAACATTTATGTTATATTCACTGAATAAAACATGACAAAACGAAACCATTCAAACATGATTTTTTTTCATGCATATCTTTTAAATATACTTGTACGTCAACATTGTTGACTTAATTCAGACTTGTACTTAAGTTGAATCCATAACAATAATTGGGTATTTTTTACCATAACCTCCCTTCTTTGAAACCGTACCTGTTTGTTTCAAATATTTTTCAACAGCTATGTTAAAATGCTTATTATCAGACATGTATAGAGTCCTCATACTTCCTGATTAAACTCATTATATCTCAGTCCCATAGTGGTGTAAGAAATGATCGGTATTGCGGTATGGGCAAATACATTTGCCCATGACATTTATTCATACACAGAATATACTGTTTACATAAATAAATACATATTTGCAAAACCAGGACTAACGCTAAAAATTGTTAGACTCATGAATGTAGACATTATGTCTGATTCATTCCTTTATAATTGGACCTTTTCTGCAAGATTATGATTATACGTATAACGACTGTGAGCAAACGGAAACGTTTTTTTTTTAAAAAGTTAATAAGCAAAATGGCATGAGGGTCCCGGTGTCTTGTAGGCCACCTATACATTTAGATATTTAGGCTGTGATATAGAGTGTTGAAGTAAAGAAATCCCAACAATTATCAAACAGTATTTGAAGGGCATGTATCAGACGTAACAGAGAAGAATTATAACATTTTTTTTTTCAAATCTGATAGAGACCATGATCAAGGGACTACAGGCCTTACTCAAGGCTAGTAGAGGCCTTTGATGGAACAGGCTTGATTTCAGAAATATTGATTACTAGTATTACTGTCTCAATAAATGTTGTTAAAAAATTGTGAGAAACAATAATTATGTTTTAGATTGTGATTGTTCATAATTTTCTAAATATATAAATTAAACCAACGTCTTAATAATGTTTAGTTTCAACCAATGAGGTAAATGTTAGATAAGACTAGATAAATACCATCATCTTAGCGCTGGAATTCAAGTTGCCCTATAAGGATATAAGGCCTTAATATACCAATAATATTTAAATCACTACAAGAAATTGTTTTGTTCTCAGTAGTCAGGGCATTTAGAGATAATTTCTCACCTCACAACGTTTCTGCATTCTCTAAAGGCCTTGCTCACGGGAGGTGAAACATTGTCTCTAAATACTTTGTTACAAAGCTGAAAAATTGATTCTACAAATGACGTAATGTTGGTGAACTAAACGCTTACGTTTTTAAAGACTAGAGTTTTATTATCACCCTACTCATACTACCACCATACAGTCACACACGTACATGTATATATTTATGATACAAATTAACCTTACCTTTTGAATTAGATGATCTTTCACTTTAACATAAATCTCCTCTAAAGCATAAACTTGGCTGGGACTGCCAATATGAATTAAGGAAAAACAGTCACTGACTGATTGGGCCACCCTATCTAAATATGCTTGAAATAAAAAAAATAAAAAATGCAAATACTCCATTTGTATTATGGCCATACTTATTCTCAAAATATACGACTCTAAACAAACATTTCCAATCTTATTTTTTTCCTTTTGAATATACACAAGCCTTACTTCATGTTTACACATACGTCTCTAGTCCTAGGTTTGATTACATATTGAAGTACTATGCCACTGTACTATACCATTTCGACAGTCTAGAGCAAAAGTTGCCTAACTACACTTTGGAAAATATTGAGATAATAAAAAAAACACGTTGCCTATTGACATGTTGCATATAGGCAATTTATGATTTACATCAATCGTCCATCTAATCAATTTGGAATGGCATTAAGAATAAACTTGGTTTTATTGAGTAGTAATTCAAGGTGCTCGACTTTCTCATTTTGTATTTGATGTTAGAACCTTAGAATCAAATCCTTTGTATCACATTGGTATCATCAAGGTTGAGTTACAATCGGAATAAGGTCAAGGTTTGATTGGGGTCAGATCAAGGTTACTGACTTGTAAGATATGTGGTGTAATGATATAGGTTAAACTTGGAAATACGTTTTGTTTTCGATAACTACATAACGAAAATTGAAGCCTGTAGCAAAAATTCCTGCAGACAAGGCACAAATCAGCATTCGTCCATTACAGATGGTATCACTCCAGAGAGGCAATATTTGTTCACACTCTCTGTATGCCAGTAGGCAACTACTTCTACAATTTTTAAAACTATTTTGCTTATAATTCAGATGAATTTTTATATAAATTATTTTAAATAAAGTTACGCAAGTGCGATGCGATGTCAACTTGATATTGCAAACCAAATGTAAAATATAGTTTCTTAAGAATTGTAAAGCCTATTTCAATTCTGACATCTAGTGGTAGATTGGGAATTTAAGAGGGAAAAAATTGTCACAGCAACAAACATTGCCTTGTGTAGAGTATATTTCTTTGATGTTAAAGTAGATGAAAAGTTTTAAATTTCATAACAAGATGATTATCAAATTGTTTACTGATGTATAATTAATTTTAATTCACACTGTAACAATGTAATAAACTGCACAATAAAACTCAAAAACTGTTTTTTACTTTTTTCTATGTGATATTTTGGAGTGATTAATAAAATATTCCAACAAGAAAATAAAGGGTGAAAAGACTAGCTAAATCGTAACCCAAGGGTATTATAAATTTGTCCATGGACAATTGGAATATTGTTGCCAATAGAGCTGAACTTCAAATTGCCTGAAATCAATATGACCTTGACATTGTATAATGCTGCTGTTAATCTTTTCTCAAATTTATAGTTAAATATTCCCTAAAAATTAACAAATCGTAAAGAAATGGAATTTAGACTCACATAGCAACAATGTAGGCTTGTGTAGATTCATCTAATCAGGTATAGTTCAATAAAATTGTGGAATTGGAGGGAACAATGGCACCTAGTGGACAATGACCACTAATGGTCAGATTGATAAAGAATACAGCTGTATTTGAAAGCTCTCAAAGTAAGCTACATTTTTAATCAGTCAAAAGTATAAAAAATATTTTATTGAGCAACAATATGATAAAGTGCACAATAGAACCAACTATTTGATATAAGTTTTTTCATGTGGTTCTATTTGGATAATATTTTTACTCTCTGCTTACATTTTGATATTCCTTTCAAAAATATCAATGATGTCGTTAGGTGAAAAAGATAAAAATTCTTGACGCAATAACATCAAGAAGAAAAGCTGTGGCTTACATTTTGAAAAAAAGATGAATGGCTAAGATAGAACGTAACCATTATCCTTGCATCAACTATTTATTCCAACTCTGAATATACACAATAAAAATGTAAGAATAGCTCTTATGTTGCAAATGATATGAAGGGGAAATTATCGAATGAAATAGACAGAAAAAGGATAGGAAGAGAATTAAAAAAATATCTTATTGATAATTTCAGAGCATCTGTTTTTATTGCAATATCTTCAAATCTTCATACAATAATAGCAAACCATGCATAACAAAAGAAAAGTCCTGACAATAGGCTAGTTTATGCATATGTTACCAGGCGTCCTTTTCATAAGACTGACTATAGCAGATAGTATAGTATATCTGTATAGGGAACAGTATTAAAAGCCACATAGTTGTTAAGGTTAAACACAGTTTCTTTGAGTATGGTAACTGAATTATATGTCTATTTCAAACAAATACAATGTTTTGCTTGAATATCTTAGAGATTCTTCAGATATGATATGATTGAAAGTTAACAAAACTAAAACTTATGTATAAACTTAAATACATCAGATTTTGTTTTTCTTTTTATGTGTTTGAAAATCTATTATAATCATATGCTGCAAGTTATCTTCTTACATAGTGTACCCACTCAGATGTTGCCTTACACAGAATAGAGCACTATTTTAGCATCTGTAAACTTTTGTTCGATTTCTGACCTAACTTCAGGACTAAGATTGCTGTCTAAGTAACCAAAGGACCTAATGGAGGTCTTATCAATTTGAAATGACTTTATCAGTGTGTCATCTATCCCACATCCAACTGCCAGAAACATTGTTAAATGTTTCAAACAATGAACGTGTGGGAGGATTTTTTTGACATTGATATATTGATATGGGTCAAAAAAAATCCCATTAGACGACATTTTTTCGTGATGATAAAATCCTAAAGAAAGAAATCTGATCTGTTCTAATTTCAAAACTGCCTCTCCAATATCACACTGGCATTGGACAAAAAGGAGATATATGATGCTTTTTTTTGCCATGGATAAGAATTTGGATGCAGACGCACTATCAAATGGCCCAAGACAGTTTACCAAATTTAAAAATGAAAGAACAAAAGGAACTTGTGACATGACTTGTTTAGCTATAAGATGGAAGTTTCCCTTGATGTCAGGATTATGGCCAAGATCTAATACATATAGAGTTGAAGCATTAGTGTTAATGATGTCCCCTAGTGACGACAGTACTGTATAAGGGATTTCACACTCATACAACACTAAGCAAAGGAGATTTTTGATTCCTCTTAATTCTTCAAAAATGCCTTTCCATTCCCCTATTCCATATCTGTTGCTATAGTGTTGGAGTTCTCCAAGAATGATGACTTTGTATCTAACATTTGGATGCTCTCTAAGGAGCCTTATAATTTGTTTCAATATATTTGAATCACATTCACAATTCCTCCCAATGAATACACTGCAGGGCTGATTATTTTCCTGCAAAAGAGTAGATAAATGCAACAATGTGTTATATGTGAAACGAAAGTTTCTGTCACCTTTCCCTTGCAAATGGACCCATGATACATAACCAACATTTTGATTAAATTCAGAGAATTCCTCGTCACAACTGATATAATCAGGTATCAGATCTGGATGCAAGGTACTGCTCATGTTTCTAAGGCATTTTGTGTGTAATTCCATCATAAAATAAGTACCATCACTACCAGATGATGTTTTAACTGGTAGTATTGCGCACATTTTCAATATCAATGTATCTAGTAACTCCTGGACCCGCTTAGCAAATTTTGCTTCTCCAGCCCAGGTAACTAGTTCCTCAACTCTACCCACCACCTCTCCTGATTTCTGTACTTCATTTGTGAATAATTTGAATTTTCTTTCCCTCTCTTCGTCAGATGTTCCTATATAAATAATAAAAAACCCAAAGTCTTAAAAAACAAAACTTTTGCTGAAATGTCAATTTTAATCTCAGAATGTTAATTTTTTTTGTTTTAACCCCTTGGATTTTCAAAACAAAATTGTAACCAACTCAAATTTTATAAATAGCAAATAGGTTTCCTTTAACAATAAAGAACCGAAAACCTTTTTTTCTAAAAAACGTTAGATCAATCCCTGCAGTGTTTCAAGTACCAAGAAACAACATTTCAGATACAACTTACCACCAATTTCACTTGTTTTAACCATCTCCTGATTCTGTTCTAATGAGTGTGGTATGCATGTCTGCACTCTAGAAGACGATGCCACATCAACTCCCAATTTCATATTCCCTTCCATCATTTCTAGCATTTTTTGTAATAGTGTATCTAAAAATGCATTACACATATAGTATTGATAACAAGTAGAAAAAAATAAAGGTTTGAGCAAAGTTTTATTATAATTATTTCTTCACTAAGAGCCTTTTACAGTAAATTGGTCTAAGTCGCTGCACATGACCCATGGAATCAGTTTATATAAAGTGCAATCCAAAAATATTAAATATTAGAGATTTATAGATGAAAGAGTAACCATGACACAGCTAATATGCTATAGAAAAGCATCTCTAAACAAGACTGAAAGCAAACAATTGAGTTTAGACTATTGCAGAGCACTGGTACCAATAATCACAATAATCAAATGTGCTAAAAACCGTATTTTTTCATCAACAGTATAGCTTCAATATAATTATGCTTTTAAGTTGGAAAATGCTGTTGATACAGTTTGTGTAAACATAGAAACAGAAGGGGGTGGGTGGGTGGTTAAACACAGAAATGGTGTATTTCGAGTACCCGGCCTAGTAGTAGGCCTTTATAATGGTAAAACCAAACGATTAAAATTTAAAACAACAGTATAGACCTGAGATGAATCAATATCAATATGTGCCAGTTCCATGCACTAAAAGTAGGTTGACCTTGAGATTGGATACATTCGAGAAAACATGCCCCCGTACATTGATCTATTTAATTCTTAACAGTGGCTCTACCAAATACCAAAATAGTGACAAATATTTTGTAGGCTGTAGACTGCTTCACATGCAACCAGTGTAAGCATTTAAGAAGGGGTGTTATTTGGTCAAGAATTTGAACATGTTACTTACTAGTTTTTTTATTTTCTATGCCTATCTTGGCTAACTCAACCATCATATCTGTCTGTCCTGCTCCCAATGTTGTAATTCCTTTTGTTACACGTGCTATTTCTGTCTTAAGGTCTAACTCTTGCTGTGCCCATTCCTTCACAATATCTTGTAAATCTGCTTCAAGGGCTGGGCTGATGGATTGTGTTTTGTATGCAAGGATATCTGCCCGGGTCACAGACCAACCAATGTTTAAGATGGCATCCGTAGTCTTTTTAAAGAAATTTTCGAAGTTGGCTTCAGAAAGTACAGGTTTTTGACTGTGACTCAGATAATTCCTGATGAACTTTAATTGAGCAAGACCACCTTCAACACTAGTATCTCCTGGAGCTGGTTCT